>SSNR01000032.1:542876-565817 GCA_006937965.1 Callopanchax toddi | reverse complement strand
GGGGGGGGGGGGGGGAGTAAATATCACTCGCTGGCTGCAGGAGGAGGAGACCGACTTTGCTTGCAGCCGGGAGGAGTTTGTGAGAAACATTTAAAAAGAGCATTGTTTATTATTTTTACATGGGTTTTATCCTTTTACTTTAACCACCAAACATAGTTAATCATTAAGAAAATAATTTATAGGGGGACGAATAAATTGTTCTTGAGAAACGGGCGACGATGGCCTCAGCCAATCGCCGATAGATTCGTCTGATCGCCCAACCCTAATGAACATCAAATAAGAAAGGCCCTGACAGAAGCTTTGACACATTCAAAATGTCACTAATTTATTTTAGACTTGGAGAGCAACATCTAGACGAATGCAACACACTTAAGAACCTTGCAAAAAAAGACTCACCAACAGGTAACCTGTCATCTGACTGATGGTTTGAAGATTTTTGTTTTTTTTTTGGAGGGGGCGGGTATTGTAGGAATCTGGCCTTTCTTATTTGGTATGTAAGTAAGTAAAGTTTATTTATATAGCACCTTTCACAGAAAGGTATGTATGCAACGGGTTGAGCAATCGCTACAGTCCACGCTTTAGATATGCAAATGTATGTAAATATGTGTATGACTACTGGTCATATTGTTGCTTGTCGTTGGAATAGTGTTTTCTTTAGGTATTAACTGTTGATTTTGTCATTTAGGTGAATTTCTTCCTGTTAAGTGGCTATGCAGCTTGTATAATTGGTAAAGGTTTAGTATGTTTTTGAAGCAAGTTTGTTGTCGGACGTTCACCTCCCCCTAAAGTCCCCTAAAGAAGGGGGAGCTGGGCTCTAGAAGTTTTAAAGACTGTATTACGACTGTGGTCGTATTTGTGCGTGTGTGTGCGTGTGTGTGTGTGTGCGCGTGTATCTTTCTCCTCTCCTTACAGGCGCTGTCTTGCGTGCTCGGGCCGACGCGTGCCAGGTGTCCTGTCAGCTGTGGTGATTGCTGAGTGACAGCGACTGGGACTGAGTGACGTGGGCATAAAGGCACCGCATGGAGAGGAGGAATGCATCCATCCTCCACCGATCCCAAACAGCCGCGTTTAGATTATGATTTGAGTTAATTGTTCTTGTGTTTATTAGTAGGGGTGGATCGCCATTTATGTTTGTCCCGTTTTCTCCTGTTTTCAGTAGTACAAGGAGGTAAGACAATGTCTTTATTTTCTTTTATTTTGTTCAGGAAAGAAAGGGGAGTTTGAGTTAGAGGGTGTTTTGTTTGTTGTTTTGGCCTGGGTCCACCCTGAAGTTTTGTTAGGTATTAGAATGAGAGAAACATTGACCATTATTATTTGTATTGACTTTTTTTGTTATATAAATTAAACATTGAATTATTAATTTTTATACACTGGTCTTGTGGATGTGTTTTGGGTTCTCGGGAGGATGGATCATGGTCATGTTACGCCCGCCCTCCTAGACCGGGCGTAACAACTGATTTCAATATATTGGATTTCAGATTCTGGCAATTTACCGAGGGATGTCTCTGCAGTGAACGAGTGTTTGGTTCCTCTGTTTGATTCAAACACAAAGCCGGGAAGGTCCTCCTTCAAGATGGTGGCCTGTTGTCCATCGGAGTTATGAATGGCGATCTCTCCATCCTTCATGCAGGTCAGAGACCAGTTCCCGACCGTCAGCTTAGTGGGGCCAACGATAGAAAGGATAGGCTGGCTGGCCGTTACAGGCTTCACTTGACTTCTCGCCCTCTGGAGCTTCTCCAGGAATTCACTGCGAGATTCTGCAAAAGGAAAAGACAGGTGGTTCATCAAATAACATGTCAAACTGAGGATCATCAAAGTTAATATTCCGGATATTTCTAGACATACATAGGACCGATTTGTCCAACACACCTGAGCTGTCTGAGCCTCCTTCTGGACTCCCACTGGAGTACATGGTGGCGAGCTTCCCATCCAGGATGAACCTGAACCAGCCATTGGAGCCATTGGAGAGCTCAAGAGCGGCGGCGTCCGACCAGATGTAGAGGCAGTCCCTGCCCCTGATGATGGACCAGTCCCTCCAGTGGTAAGGCTTACCCTGCTGAATCTCTTTGGCATCTTCCTGCACATCCTCCTCCTGCAGAACACGAGAACATCCTTACATGAGAATTATACTACAAATGCTACATAATTTGATTTTTTTTAAATTACTTCTCAGTAGTTTAACTTTTTTATTTTATGTATTTTGCATGAAAGTCACTGCTAAATATGTCTTGGCGAATTGTTTTGATTGTTCTGTCTGCCTTATGATTAATGCTTGTATGAGTGACTGAATAGTTTAACAGGTTGTATTTATATTCAGGTAGTGGATTCTTACCTAGGGCTCCATATTTAAAGTCTTTTTGAATCTGCTTCTCATCAGTTTGATTTTTATTTCATGTTTGATCCTAAAAACTGTTGGCCCTCTTAAAAAGACTGAATTTAATGAAGTGAAGAGTTGTGGTTAAAACTTAAATGCAGCAAATTTTAGCTAAAGAGGAATATTTCCTTTCTAGCGCCACCACTTGATCATTTTGGTTTATCATTAAACTTGTTTGTTGGCATTGTGATACTCTACTATCTCAGGTTCAAACTGCAAAATAATTACTTTAAATGCATTCAAGAGGTTTAATTTTTTCTCAGTTAGAGCCATGGCTTGTTATTAAGGTGGATGGTGGGTCCCAAAGCCACCAGTTGAGAACCGCTGCTATAAATCATCCTGATGCATCCCACAGTTTGTCTCTAGTTACCTTGTCAGGCTTTGCTTCATCCTCATTCTCGTCATCAGACGCTGGTCCAGCCAGAGTTGACACCTTGTTGATGACGCCCAGTCGAGCCAGCTGGTCCAGAAAAACATCTCCGCCTTTATCTACCAGATCTCTGATGATCTGCAGAGCCAGGAGGTGGCCATCATCATCGTCCTGAAAAACACCAGCAATGTTATCACACACCTACCCCGACCCCACCTCCCATAAACCTCTTTGGTTGATCTGAGTTATGGACATACCTCCTGGTCAAGAACAGTGGCCGTGATCTCCACTAGGACCGTGGGCAGGTTGTGTCCCGTCTCACCGTCACACACCTCCCTCAGCAGAACTTCACTACTGTAGTGGACCATCTTTCTGATCAGAGCCAGACTGGCTTTCCTACAAACCACCAGAACCAGCAGTAATGATGTCATAGTCAGAGTCAATCAAACTCCAACAGGCTGAGTTAAGTTTGTTTTTCAATCCTCCATTCAGCTACAAAACATAATCAGGCATATTCTGGTTTATCGGGCCCCTATATGGACTAGCACCATCATAAATCAGTAAACTTCCACATTCTCACATCCCTGGCAGGTCCCAGAAGTCCAGTGAGCAAGGCCTTCTGGTTGTGCGGCGTGCCAGGCTAAAGAATATAGGAGACAGTATCTGCTGCTGTGGCCCCAGACTCTGGAGCCCATCTCCTTCTGAGCCTGAGATCAGTGAACTGGCTTTTACGTGAACTCCTGTAGACTACTTACTCTGTAGTCTCTTTTCCTGCTTATATATCTATTGTCAACTCTTTGAGTATATTTGTCTCACTTATTTATGATTGCAAAGCACCTTGTAATTTATAACTAGAAAAATGGAATTTAAATAAACCATTTCTTCTTACCTGATAGAAGGCAGCATGGTTTGCTGAAAAGTTTGTGCAAAAACAGGTAGAAGCCTCTTCAAGTAGAAAGGAGCCATTTCTGGGTCTCCTTTGGGCTCGCTGCCCTCCTCCTCCTCCTTGCTGGCATCCTTCTTCTTCTTGTCATCGCCTTTGTTCACTGGACACATCCAGTCTCCTGAGACGCAATTTGTTGGACATCAACTACACATCCTCACACAGTGAGACATCTAGTCATAGAAACTGTTACATTAAGCTCTTTGTGTGGGTCAGGACCTTAAAGATGCTCCAGCTGACCCACTGATAGTAGAAATAGCATGTTTAACTAACCAGGGGACTGCAGTATAGCCACCACCTCGCTGTGTCCTCGCTCCCTGGCTTTATCCAGAGGAGTCTTTCCATCCTCGTCTCGCAGGTCTGGGTTGGCTCCATGACGCAACAGCGTCTAAACACACACACACACACACACACACAAACAATACATCAACACAACTGGCTTCATCCCAAGAAGTGTGCAATTACTTTTATTGGTGATTTGAGCTACCATGGTAATGTAATTCATACAGAAAACACCCCCAAAAGGCCCTCATTGGGGAAAATAATGTGAATTGCTTGAATCGCCCTGAATCTGTGATTTTCTGTCTATAGTATCAAATATGGCTATTACTGCATTTGGTTGGGGATCAAAGTTCTAAAAGCTTCTAACAGGGTTTTAAAAACCATTGACCAGTAGGTTGTCAGGGATGGACTCGACCAGAACATGCATGTTAAATCAGTAGGAATGTTTTGACACCCATCACAGCTTCCACCTGTGTTAGTGTATATTTTAGCCAGCTTTGCTTTAGAGCAGTTGATGTGATGCAAGATCTTGAATTGTATTGACCACCTGACCTACTGACCACCAACAGCAGGCAGTGTAGGTGAAGTGTCTTGCCCAAAGACACAACAACAGAATGACCCAGCCAGAATGGGGTTTGAACTGGCAACCCTCCAGTTGCATGATGAACACTCCATCTACGGAGCTTCTGCCACACCCAGCAGTATGACATCCTAATGGTATTTAGCTGTGGATGTGAGCAGTGCACAACTCCTCACTGTGTTCAACTCAGACCAGCTGCAGCTCATTACACAAAATGAATGAGTGCTGTTTACCTTAGCTACTTGTGGGCGTCCAAAACAGGCAGCATAATGCAGCGAGGATGACCTCTGACCTCTGTTGACATCTGCCCCACGCTCACATAAAAACTCCACCTGGAACAACAAACTGAATTTAGACCAGAATAAGGAAAGACCACCACCTCAAAGAATAGTTTTACAGAGATCACCAACTCAAAGACTAGTAACATTTCTAATGGTTGTAGGTAAAAGTCGAGGAATTCCCAAAAAGCATCTCATTAGACTGATTCAATGAACTTGAGATGTCCTAAATGTCAACACTCGTATGACTAAGAAATTTAATTCCAATCAAAGCGAGAGTGAGTCTATCTTTACCATCTCCTGTGTGCCAAAAGCTGAAGCCCAGTTGAGCAGCGTCTGTCCAACATCATCCATAAAGTTCACCTCAAAAGCTGCAAGAAAACAGAATAATAAAAATTCACTGATGACTTATTTCCTGTATCACCTGATATCATTTTAAGGGACATATCAGTAAAACAACATATGAAACAGCTGCTTTACCAGGTGAAAATCTGAATGTAATTAAATCAGGTAAAACTTGGTTCAAATTTTGATGAAATAAAATTATTATTAAAGAACAGAATTTGTTATGCGCGTAGTTTAAATTAGACATATCTTCACTTAGTCAACTTTATTGATTCCAATGGGCAATTTGTTTAAAACTATCCAGTCCACATTTGTTTTCAAAACACAAAAAAAAATAGTCAGTCACAATGTTTACCTAAATGTGTAATTAACTGGGATTGGGATCAATAAAATTGTCCGAATGACTAACTGAATTTATGTCTTTAATGATTTAAACCACACACTAATAGAACACCACATCAAAGTGACCAAAATACCTCTTTAATGACAAGTTGCATCTGAGAGGTTTTTGATACTATGACTACTGGGTCTTATGGGTAACACTGTATTTGGTCTGACCTCCGGTATCAATGGCGTCGATCAGAGCATCGGTGTCCTTGCTGCGGATACAATCAATCAGCTGTCGGTGGGACCGCTCTCCTGAGCTGTCCAGGCGCCGCAGCCCGGGGATCCGACCTGCTGACCCTGCGGTGGACTTTGGCAGAGCCTTCCGTCCCTCAAACAAGAGAACCAGCAGGAGGTCCACCAGCCGCATGGTGTCAAGTACACAGCGCTCGTCTCCCCCCAAAGCGGACTCCATCGAGTCAGGTAGAGCTGAACGCAGCAAGTCCTGAATACCAGACCAAAATCAGAATGAATCAGACTTCAGAATTCTCTCCTCGTATTTGAACCACTACAAATTAGATTTAGGGTTCTGCTCCTGACTGTGTGAACCTACGTGTGTGACCAGAGGAGACCCTCTGCACAGCGTGGACAGCAGGCTGACAATGGTCGACACCTGGTTGCTCAGCTTGGAGTCAGCAGCAGAGGGCGTGGCACCGGTGGAGGGCCGACCTGGCTTACAGGAAGAGGCGGAGCTTGACACAGTACCTCCAGCAGCTGCCATGCGGGACAGTAACTCCTCTGTCAGGCCATGTTTAGCTAAAGGGGCAGGGTCAACACCTCTACGAGTAAAACGATCAGCCAATGATGCAAAGCAGCGTAGAGCACCGTCTGACACCTGAAGGATGGAAACAAATAGAGCTGCAAAATTATTCGTTAAAAAAATCACGATCTCAATTAATACTTGTATGCAATCTCATTTCCAAATGACGATAAAAAAAAAATTTTTTAAAAGAAAACGACAATTGCACTGCATTTGATCCAGGACATAATCTGCATGAAAGCAAGCATCTTTCTCCCTCAAATATCAAAGTTCAAAATTGTTATTATTGTTAAAATTATTCAAAGGTTGTGTACGTAAGAGAAGACAAGAGAGACATTTATTGTTTTTATGTTCAGTGTCAGCTGTTACAAAGTTGATGTGCAGGTAATAAGTGCAATAAATATTTATACTGGAAAAAAATCGTGAAAGAATCGTGATCTCAATTCTAAGCAAAAAACATTGTGATTCTCATTTTATCCAGAATCGTGCAGCCCTAGAAGCAAACTTAAATAAGTCTATGATAAACATCTGTTGACCCAAGGAAAGGGAGGGAGAGGTTGTCGTAAACATTTGAGGGAAATTTACTACACAACTTTTAACAGGTGTTTAATCTGTGAAAAAAACAGACTTTTCTATAATCTTAAAAGAAAAGGTCCTGGCAGAAAATTTCCAGGACATCAGCTTTATCCAGATATTTTTCTAGCAGTGTACATGACAGTTACTCCATTTCCTTGTTTCATAAATGTTACGGTACTATGATAAAATACCACATAAATTTTCAAGGATTTCAAGCACCCATAAGAACCTGTAACAACAAACAGACAGTCTGCTGGACATTAAGATAATCATCAAGCTTCCATGGTTCAGGAGTGAATAAAGGGATGTTTGAGTCATTTTCAAACGGCGCTATTCATCTACAGTGAGGACTATACCCACCGGTGACATCACTTAAAGTAGGTGGAGTCTTTAGAAAAGGAAGTAGTCCTCTGACTGGAGTAGGGCTGAAACGATTCTTCGAGTACCTCGAATAATTCGAGTACAAAAAAGCCTCGAGACAAATTCTCTGCCTCGAGGCTTCGTTTAATTCATATTTAATTAATTCATGGCTTTGCAATCGCCCGCGGTCATGTTTCACCCGGACCGAAATAAGTGGCGCACATACACACTGCAATGAATGCACACGCGAGTAGCGAATGTAACTTAAATTTATCTTAAGCCATGGCGGACAACTAGACCGTACTATTACTACTAGTACTAGACCAGTACAGACTGAAAGATGCCGGTAGGTACCGGTAGCGAAAAAACACAGTGCCGACTTTGGTACTGAGATGCTTCATTTAGCCGCCTGCGCAGCTACACGGGTGGAGACACAGGTGAGACGGAGGAGCAGAGAGCCCCTCCCCTCCCTGTCAAAACAGCGTAGCGAGTTGCGGGTTAAAAATTCCGAAAAACTCTAAAGTTTCGCCGCATTTTGGAAAGGTAAACGGGAACAGAGCAAAATGAAACATATGCTATGAGATTTGTGCCGCAAAAAACAGGCATTCCAGCAATTAGTCGAAGCCACGCATTGCGTATGGAATTAACTTGGTGCTGCAGCCATGATATCTATGACTGCAGCACTTTCACTTCAGTCCGACTGAAAAAAGGTGTGTGAGGGGAAGACAGTGACATAACAGAAAGTTCCGAGGTAAGCAATAAATACCAGTAATAATAGTAAATGCACTTATATGCCACAAAACCATGGTTTATATCTATTTTTTATTTAAAAAATGTTTAATACTTTGTTATTTTCTCTCAGATACATTGTACATGTAATTTATACATACATACATATATATTTATATGTATGTATATTCATGTATATTTATATATACATACATGTCATTTATTAGAGTACTCGATTAATCGAAAAAAGATTCGATAGAGTACTCGATTACAAAAATATTCGATAGCTGCAGCCCTAGACTGGAGCAATACTCATGATTAGTCAGATCAGTAGACACTGTCACAGATTGGCGACAAATCAGCAGCTAATTTTCTGCTATTTAAGTCCTACAGATGTGTTAGAATTAGGGCCGGGAATCGATTAAAATAAATTAACTAATTAATCGCAAATCTGAACTAAATTAATCGCAGTTAATCGCATTTAAAAATGAATCGCAATTAATTGCATTAAAAATTAATCGCAATTCATTGCTTCTTTTCAGAAAAAAGAAATTACATGTGGTTTACAATGTCCAGCCATGAAATATGCCAAAATGTTTTATAAATCATTTTTAAAGCTTTTATAATTTATGAAAAAATGCATTTAAATTGCATTTCAGTTCAAAACAGTTGAAAAACAAAAATTCCTGACTAAAACTGGACAGACCCAAAATACAGTGCTTTATAAATCTATGTTTATTTTATGTACAATTTCAGAAGGGTGTTGTTTTAAAATAGTAATAAAAGATTTCCAACATGTGGAAACACTATGAGAGAATCATTTTTTGCAGTGTTCAAACTGACCCACGGTCTGCCTCGTTTTCAATGAGGGGTCCGAGTCACTCAGGTCTCTGTTGTTTAAAGACTGGGAATGGGATCGCCTGGGTTCGGTACTGGTTTTACTTTTCAGATAGGGTCTGGGTTTCTCGTACCAAGCCGAACTCAAACCTCCGCTCGGACCTCGGTGTCAGACCGGGACTACTAGACCCGTAACACCTGCTCAGTGCTGAACTGAACTGAACCGGACCGTACGGCGAGAAAGGAGCAGGAATAAACCTAAAGGCTAGAGAGCGTCCAGTTTCACCGCCGATTACTTTCGTTTTTCACGGTGAAAAGAGCGGAGAGTTCCGCGACCGGGTAGACCGGTGAACTGATGACATCCGAAGAAGCAGGTAAGGTGGGCTGGACCCATATGAATGATAAAGGAAGGATATTGACACAGGCTGGGAGCCGTCTGTGAGTCTGGGCAGCAGGAAATCAGGCTGACAAGCGCTCCGCCTTGCTTCAAACACAAGTTGCGTTAATTACGTTAATTTTTTTTAATGCGTTACGTCTTTCAAATTAATCAAGCGTTATTAACGCGCTAAAGTCCCGGCCCTAGTTAGAATGCTATATCAGCCATTTGTAAACTTCTACAATTTACAATGTTTCTAGAGAACCCACTTTGAGTGATTTTACTAGTGAGTTTGGTCCCACATTGTAGATATAAAACTGATAAAATGCCACTTTAGATTGGCACAAACATCGCTTTAACCCTTAGGAGTCCCAATTATAGATTTCTGTTTTTGCTCCATCTGCATATAATCACCTTTTAAGGTACTTAATATAACCTGATACCTCATGTGTTGCAAACCACAATGTCAAGAATACAATGCCACAAAAAACAATGCCGATTATTTCCGTACATGATTCAGTTGCTGAACATTCAACAAAATTTGTGATCCAATGCACAGGCATAGACTCGAAAGGGTTAATGAAACAGGGTAATTTCTGGCTGACATACCTGGTGGTCTTCATGTTTGAGGAGACTGGACAAAGACTCAACACAAGTCTCCAGAGATGAGTCCTGAGGCTCCATCTTGCTGCAGAGGCGGGACACCACAGCCATCGCTGAGTGGAGGGTGTCTTTGTGGACAAGGTGACCACTGTCTCTGATAAAACTCAGTACACAGTTCAGACCTCCAGCCTCAAACACGGCGCCTGATTCTCTGGTACAGATCAGCTCCAGCACCTGTGCAACAACACCAGTCACATCCTCAGAGCCAAGATCAGCTTCATGTCTCTGGACATGTAATCAATCTGAACATCAGTATCCTCTGAACTTGTGGAACATGTTCTTAGTCTTCAATGATGTCCAAAGGCTCTGATCCAAATCTGGTATTCCTCACCTTACACATGAGGTGGAAGTGGTCATGTTTCAATCACCACTGCAGAATTCGTATAGCTTTCTTAACAATTTCAATCAAAATAATTATCTTTTTTGCCATAATCGAGCAGCACTACCCTAAAAAATGTAAGCATTTTCAAGGATTTCAAGCTCCAGTAAAAACCCTGCTTCATATGTTTGTTAGAGGACCAGATACCACACCAGCCTCAGCAGAAACTGGATCAGGTGGTCTGGTCCTGCTGGATTTGGTTATTAGATTTTGTAAACATGTCAGTAAATCTGCTTTACCTTCACACACTGCTCAGCCAGGTCTCTGCTCGTCCTATTGTTGAGCTCCACCACTACTAGGCGGTTACACAGCGCCTTGATGGCCCCGTCCACCCCCACAATCCTCCGGGTGCACTCCGCAGACACATCCAGGTAGTAGGTGATGGCACGGGCCGTCACCTCCAGGACGTTATCTGGAGCACTTTCATCCAGAAAGATTTTACATAAAGCTGGTAGGAAGGTTCGAGGAGGGCATCTGAGACGAGAAGGACAGTTTTCAGGTCTGAACTCACTCCCTCAACATATGGGGAGCCCAGCATGGGTCAGGGGTCAAAATTAATCTGAGGTTGTAAGAAACCATGTCATTCATTTTTAACATTAGTCTGCAGGTTGGGCAGAGTTGGATCGATATTCTTAAATGATCTCTCTAGCTCCCACTAGTGATGCACGGGTTAGTGTTTTTATCGACCCGCAGGTTCCGCACATTTGAAAACTTCTGACCAGCACCAAACCGCCTCACATCACTGTGTCTATTTTTACAACCCGCCCCACTAAAAACATGTTATAATATTGACTGAAAGCGCTTTTATTTAGTCTGACCGTCTCCAAAACAAAACGTTTTTTTTATCGTCTCCAAAATGTGCTTATGTTCAACGTTTGCACATACACATTTCTCTGTCACGTTTTCTTTTATAAATCCTAAAATTTGCAGAGAAATTGACTCCCTTTCCAACTCATTTTTTCGTTTTATAAATTATATATAGAATAAATTATAAACATCTATATTTATTTTATAAGTTTTATAAATGAGGCTACAGGTGTCTAGCTACAGCGGGCATGGAGCAAGAAACTGACGTCTGTCAGCCTGCCATTACAGCTTCAGATGCTCGCCGTCGTTCTCACCAACAGCGTGGTCCTACCATGCGTGCGCACACACATGCACGCACGCACAGACACAAACAATAACGGAAAATTTGGCTGGAGAGATATGTTTCTCTCGGCTGACCTGAGACTGCCTTAGGATCCCCCAGAGGAGCTGGCCGAGGTGGCTGGGGAGAGGGAAGCCTGGCAGGCTGTTACCCCCAAGATCCGACCTCAGATAAGCGGAAGAAAATGGATAGATGGATGGATGAAAATTTTTCCGATAACGCGGCCCCTGATTTGAACCCGCCCCAAACCGCCCCGCACTGAAGGTAAAAATTTATTGACCCGACCCAACCTGACCCACAGTAGACGCGGGATAAAAGACAACCCACGCATCACTAGCTCCCACCCCTCAGGATTACAAGAGGCACCGCACCACGCTTTGAACAGGCCCGTTTTAATAATCTCTCTCCAAACTGGTCCAACATCCAATTGTGTGCTCAGAATTTACTAAACTGAAAGAATAAATTCTTAGGGCCTCAGGTTTATTTTGACCCCTGACGCCCACTGGGTCTCAACTTAAACAAAGTGATAAAAACTCACGTCTCAAAGCAGCGGTCGACATTGTCAGACATGAGCAGCAGCATGCACAGCTGCTCCAGGGCAATGAGCTGCATGTCGCGCTCGTCGCCCTGACCCATCTGTAGCCATTCCAGCAAAGTGTCTGGGTCCACATCTGCCATGGTGAGCCTAAACACACACAACAAAATTCACAGTTAGAAAATAGTCAGAGTCCACATTTTTTAATTTACAGCTGATTCTTTGTCAAAATAGAATTCAAGCACTTTCAAAGGAGTTTACGATTTTCCAGGACCTCACAATGGTGATGATTTACACATAAACAGTACATATTTACTCAAAACTTATTCCACTTCCTCACCTGATCAAACAAAACACTGATTTGCTAAAAACCAATTTTAGTTGTTACAGTTTCAAATAGAGATTCACTGATTCTGAGGGCAGTTAATAGAGATCACTAATTTTTGTGCAGCTGATACTAATTTTGTCATGATTTATTTCAAAGAACAACAATTATCAGAATAAGATTTTGTTATCCCTAATTAATTTGAAAATTATGAATATGAAGTAAAAAGGTGGCACATGGCAGATCTGTAAGCATCAATTAGTGCTTAGTGAGTTTACAGACTGAGAAAAAGGTTCTAATTTTTAATGCTGCTTGACTCAAATTTTTGGTGGAGCCCCGATTTCAAGCACCTTATTAAAAATTCAAGCACTTTCAAGGTGAGTTTAAGATTTTCCTGCACCTTACGATTAGGATTTATGTACAAACAAAACATAAATTCAAAACAATTATGTCACTTCCTTGTGTCATTAAAGTAAATGTTACCATGTTATAAATCAATTTCAGCTACAATTTTAAGTAGAAATATATCCATTCTGATTTTGAAGGTGGATACCAATTACTGACTTTTGTTCCGTTATGACCTACTGATACAGATCTGATATGAATCTTATAATTTCAAATTACTTTTTTTTTCTTATAAACTGGAAAATTATTATACTGAAAGTAAAAACGTTCACATGGAAATCTGTTTGCATTAATTAGTGCTCAACAATAGCCCAAATCAGAATACTCAATCAGAGCCATCCACAAGTCCACTAACTCAGTTTTGATTAGTACACTTAATACTCTCTGATTGGTTAAATTTAAGATAACTCAGTCTCAAAACTAATATTTAGTTCCGGTACGAATCAGTCTGTGCTACAGCCTGAATGTAGTCTAGTCTGGTCTGAGTCTGAATGCAGCCTGAGCTGCTATCCTTCAGAGTCTTAGCTGAACCTTCATCAGCTTTGAACAAGGCCTCGAGAGACACCTGATGTGTCTCTCCTTCTGTCTCTCCCTCACTACGGGAACTGATCAGGAATGACTTCACCATGCCGATGGTGACCTCCCTTGCTGTCGCACGGATCTCAGGGCCATCAGACGATTCCCAGGTGAACCAGCTGAAACTGCCTCCTCTGGGAACTGGGCCTTCATCCGGGGACCTGCTCCACCTCTGCCAGAGGCCCCTCACACTGCGGGACCCACGAGACCGCTGCAACTCAGTAAGAAACCCCTTTCTGATCGAGAGGCTTGCTTTGATAAAGCTTAATTCTTCCAAACTAAATTAAGCCAAAACCAAATTCCATAACAACTCAAATTAGCCCTAAATTGACTCTTAAAGTCCCAACTAGGTTAACTAAATTAGCCAACCTCCCTAGTCTATAATATCACAGACTCAGATCGTTAAAACTTTATTTTAAAGATTCAATTTAGAACACAATAACACCGTGTTGACCCAAAAGCTTCAACCTTATTACCTTATGCTCTCTGCTTATCTGTTGTACCATTCGTCCGTCTTTTCATAATAAAACCTGTAAAGTCTAATTCCGACTCAGACTTCTATTTGTCAATATTAAATGCATAATCTACTCACTGTGACATCAGAATGAACCTAGAGTACCTGTGAAACCATTATTTCAGTCAAGGTAGCTGAGCCAAACCAGGTCAGTGTAAAACCGACAAAAACTAACTTAATAATCTCACAGAAGTGTGGGCCAATTATAAACCATAAAAATAGAGTTTATAACGCTACATATTATGGCCCAATATGTAGCGTTTGGAATAACCATTAGTTATTTTAACTACACCCTCTTAATATAAACATTAAAGCTTATTTTTGGATTATAATGAAGAGTGATAAACTGTCATTTAACCCTGATAATAGCTAATATTTATTGAAGGTATCTTTAGGTTCTTTGAAAGAGTACAGTGAATTGAAATACCTTATTAATAATGTGAAGCTGCGACCAGATAAAGATTGAACAACCATTTAATTTGAAAAACCTAAGAACACAGACAGGTAAAACAGTTTGAAAGTTTGATGTAAACACAATTAATATTCTTAAACATGTTGAGGATGTTAAAGATGGTTTTAATTGTGAGTTTTAACGGACCGTAGCATATGTTTTAAAGACTAGGGATGTTGGTTAATTTAGTTAACCTAGTTGTGACTTTAAGAGTCAATTTAGGGCTAATTTGAGTTTGATTTTCTGAGCAGGAGACTGCTGCTGCTGATCAATGTTTTTGTGTTTAAAAATATTTTTAAAAGGCAAAACTAGTATTTGACTAATTTTCTGTTGTACCAAATCACGATTTAGTATTAGTACTCGTATCTGTACTTGGTATCGGCAAGTACTCAAATGTAAGTACTTTTATTCATACTTGGTTAAGAAAAATCTGGTATCGGAGCGTCCCTACCCTGGACCTCAGCAGGAATAGAATGAAAAGAAAATGCAAAACTATAAATAAACCTGTATATGCATTTAGTTCTGATTTTCTGATTAGTCTGTTAAATTTTTAACATCAGATTAAATTTATCGGGGCCTCTGAACAGAAAAATGTTTTATACATATGAAAAACTAAATAAAACTAAAAATGTAATAAATGTAAAAAAAGTAAAAATTAAAATTAAAGTAAAATAAAAATAAGCAAATAACATACAAAGGAAACAAAACAAAAAACGTTTTTTACAATAAACAAAAAAATATATAAAAAACACGGTTCTATATTAGAAATTAAATGAAACTATAGACATAAAATGAATCTATAGATACCATGACAACGTAGCATCAAAGGCTCATTCTATCATAAAGCAAATTTATTCTGCTCAGAGGACAACTGAAGAGTGCCGCCCCAAACTGATTTCACTCTGCCCCCAGCTATATGTATGTTATTTTAACTGCAGTTGCAGCGTTGCGCCACTATAGGGACGCTGTATCAGCAGCGGTGCACCAGAAAGTGCTAAAACAGCTGCTGAAAAAGATCAAAAACAGCTTTTCCCGCTAGTTGGTGCTATCTAGGGCTGGGCACCGAAACACGGAACTAGTCTGAAAAAACACGGTACCGACTAAGGTACTTTTACTATGAAATCCCCTGTAAATAACCTACATCATGTCTCCACCGGCGCTGCTGCACAAGTGGAGACACAGGTGAGACACGCAGAAACAGAGAAAGCCCCTCCCCTCCCTTTCAAAATAGTTAGCGTAGCAAGTTTTGGGTTAAAAATTCCGAAAAACTCTCAAGTTTGGCTGCATTTTGGAAAGGTAAACGGGAACAGGGCAAAATGTAACATATGCTATGAGAGTTGTGCCGCGAAAAACAGGAATTCCAGCAATTAGTCAAAGCCACGCATCGCGTATGGAATTAACTTGAGAGCTGCAGCACCGTATTTAGTCTTGACTCTCAGCTTCCAGCCTCTGCTGTATCAGGAGGTGAGTGAGGGGAGAGACAGTGACATAACAGAAAGTTCCTGAGGTGAGCAACAAATACCGGTAATAATAGTAAATGCATAAATATAACGATGGTTTATTTTATTTTTTTTAATTTTAAAAACGTTTAATACTTATTATTACTTGTTATTTTATCTCAGAATTATAGGTACCAAAAAAGTTATTTTAAAACATTATTTTTTGGTCATTTTTCCAGATCTCAAAAACACAGAGTCAGTGGTTTGACAAGCACTGGCTGATTCAATTTACCTGGCTCAGGCATACTCAGGCAATCTGATACTATTGGTGAATTAATCAACTTCCACCTTATACCTTTATTGAAGAGACTAAAGGCAACAGACTTTACTAACTAAACTAAGACAAATTAACAGATGTAAAATATGAAATGACCATAAAACTAAAATTTAAAGTGAAAAATGAACAATTTTTTGTGACTTTATTGCAGATTTATCATATTTTAAGTATCAGTTCATGGCGTTAACTTTAACCGATACATGTACATTAGATGGTATCAGGGCTGATACCAGTATCGGTGCATCCCCTAATTATAACGCTTAACTAAAAAATATTTTGCCTTTAAAAAAGTGAGGCAGTTGAATGCACAGAGCACGCATGTGATGACGCATGGTCAGGATGGTACCACCTCTGCCTCAATTTGAGCCAGGAAAAACCCTGAATAACGCCGTTTAAAGTAATGGCGTTAGGTAACTCCGTTCTTTTATTGGTAATGGACTAATCTAACTAATTACCGTCTCCGTAATGAGAACGGCGTTTCCGTTACTGAGCGTGAAATGCGGTGCGTTACTTTTATAATGTTCTCTCTAATAATGCGTTCGCAGGTTCAGTCCTCGTAGCTTCATTTAGAACAATAGGAGCTGCTGTCGGCTGTAGCCGCACCAAAAACAGTCTAAAACTGTTAAAAACAACCGAACAGAGCTGTTTCCTGCTCTCTGACTGTCGCTCCTGCAGCAGTACGTCTGTCTCACACACGCGCGCGTGCTGCCCCATTTCCCCATCAGCTGTTCTCATGCGACTCTGCTGTTTTCACACAAAGCAGAAAAGGACAGCGTCTCAACTTCCAAGCATAGTCTGAGAACAAACGATAACCAGACTATTACGGTATGAATTGATGAAATAAACTGTGTTCTCTGAACACACCGCCCCCCCCATGCACAAACTGCTTGTGCATGCAGCCGCGCACACACAAACACACACACACACACAAACGCCAGCGATGGAGAAGGGCAGTCTGGAGCATTAGGATGAAAAGTTGTCATCTTCAAGGTAGAGATTTATCCACTACTTCAAACTCTTTGAGGTAAAAGACCAGAATGTGTTTGTGAGGTGTCATTAAGTCCTGAAGTTTCCATTTCTTTTAAATTTACTCATAAAAAATGCTCAGAAAAATCCTAATTCTTTGATATACCACAACTATTTTTTAAAATAGTAACGCAAAAATTATTTTCCCTGGTAACTAGTTACTTTTGTTATAAAGTAATTCTGTACCTAACTCAGTTACATTTTGGAACAAGTAGTGAGTAACTATAACCAATTACTTTTTTAAAGTAACGTTCCCAACACTGATCGTAATGCATATCATATTTCCAGATTCTTGCCAATGCACACCCCTATAAATAATTCAAAATAAAACAAACAAATTACAATAACGCAAAACAAAGGAATTCAAACAAAACAAAGCAAAATATGAACTGGGTCTTATTTTAGAACCACAAATGAACCAGTAGATGTATTGATTCCTGATTTTCTGATTAGTCAGTTAAACTGTTGACATCAGATTGAATTCATTCACCATCAGGAAGCTTTAATAAACTTTTTTTTTAATCAGTCAAGTGATTTTGGGGACAGAATCAGAAAGTAATAAAGTCTAAGATGATTCTGACCTGACCCAAACAGCAGCAGGTATTAATTCATTGGTTTACCGAAACAGTCCTCTCTGGTTCTGACTGGGAACGTTGGTTTTCCTGCTTCACTCTCTATTAATGCAACCTGCTGCTCTTAAGGAATAACAGGTTTTTTCTCTCCTTTAACTTTAGTCATTCCATCGCTGAATGATTTTGAGCAGAAAAAGCATCAAATGACAGAAATGTGACTTTTTCTGTGAAACTCAAGACTTAAACAGAGCCTGAATTAACAAACTAACATCTGAATCACCATCGTAGAACCTGGAGTCTCAGAGAAGTTTAGGTTAAAGAGCATATTTTAAAGGGACATGAGGGAGCTTTTGAAGAAAAGTAATAATTGCATGTTCAGTTTATTTAGGTTAATATGTGATGAAGCATTTTAAATCAAAAAGAATGAGGCCACCCATGTATCATTCCATCATCTTGAACAGGCTGTGAGCTGTAAAATGTTCTGCAATTCGGGGTCCGAATTTCCCGCGCTGTCCTACGGATGTGACGTCAACTGACGCTTCTGCGCGTTCTCGGGCTAAAAAAGTAATAATAAATGTATATCCAGTAGGTGGCAGTATTGCACCTTTGTGTAGTGTTGCTAGTCAATGGTGGACTTCCTTATCTAAACCAGTGGTTTTTCTCATAAAACTGGTGTTATCTTGGCAGTGTTTATGGAGCTGAAAACCTCTCTGATGGATTATAAGGGTTTCACAGAGCTAAAGGTGCTGTTATAGGCGACCGCACAGCAATCTGTCGATGTTTATGGTCTCGGCACTGTAGGCCGCAAATCCCCGACTCTTTCCTGGACCTCAGTCCGCTTACAGTGCATCTAAGGCGGCTCTGCTGCGCACGGACCTCCGGGTGCTACGGAGCTCCACTCCGTGATGTGAATTTGAGAAATCTAGGGTGATATATGCGGCGGGGCATGATTCTATCACGCTAGATTTCTCAAATTCTCCTCCGGGTGTCCGAGAACACCGGTTGATTAAAGCTTTTAGCAATACAGGCAGCAGTGGAAGCTGGAACATAGTGGCTAGCGAGATTAGCTCTGTTAGATCAGCTCCCTCAGTCTGATCATGTGTGTGTGCGTTGCGGGGCTTTGTTTTACTATATTTCCTTTTGTATTAATAAAATGTATTTTTATTTATGGAATTGCCTCCGGCTGCCTTTGGTTGAACCCTTATGAACTAGTGAGAAGTTTGTGCACGCTCCCGCTAAAGGCTGCAGTTATTCGCAGTGCCAGGCGCGGCGCTCATGAAGTTTGTTTTTCAAAGCTCCCTCACGTCCCTTAAAGTTAGACACTCCCTTAAACAAATGTTTAGATAAATATAATAGAAAATTTTTTTGAATAAAAATTTACACAAATTCAGCTTATTTAGGCTTTTGGATTCATTTTTGTGAGAATTGTCTATTTTTTCACCAAACCGGAAGTGACGACAGTGCAGGGAGACCGTTCGTTCTCTATATAGAAAACTGATCCACTTATCACTACTTGTGACGAGCAAAACAAACCCCCAGAGTGCCGTTATTTTATTACTTTATTACTATAGTGAGAAGTTATTTTATTAAGATAAAAAAAAAAGATAAAAACAATTAGGGCTGGGCGATATGGCCAAAATTTCATATCCCGATATAGCTCATTTTATATCCCGATAACGATAAACATACGATAGAACACCTCATGAATCTCCTCCTCCACTGTGGCCCGACATGCATCATATAAATCAGTAACATAACTTTAGTGATGTGTTTTCAACTGGGTGTTTCATATCTGGGTTCGAGTGTAACACACAGAACTCAGGTTTCTCCACCGTGTAGATTAGAGCTATATCTTTGTATAAGTGCCTGGTAACAGCAGCAGTAATCTCCTTCCTCCTTCCATCCCGCTCAGCTGGCAGCTAGACACTACATGACGTGCTGCGGGTAAAAGCCTGTTGCAGCGTCTGTGTCTCGAGTTTATTCTGAGCTCTTACGCCAACACTCGACGCTGCTTTTGCTCTTTGACTGTCTCTGTATCTTCAACGTGGTTTTTGTGCAGGTGATAAAATATATTAGTGGCGTCCGAGTCCGTTGTTGGGACCGGGAGTCGGCAAACTTTACAAACAGCTGCTGCCTGCTGTCTGGTCCACGTCAATCTTTTTATATTTAAACCACATCGATGAGACAGAAGTTGTCCCTCTTTTAGTTACAAGCTCCTCGGTTTGAGTTAGCTGGTTATCCTGTTGACTCTGGTCTAAGACGTGTCCACTACCGTCTGCCTCCATGTTTGTTTATGCGTTGCTGCGCGGTGCGTTCATGAACATCCCATAAAGTGCAAAATGCTGTAAAACTTCTATCGTGGCTTAAACGATAAGAGCTTTTTATCGTACAGACGAAATATTTCGTCATATCGCACAGCCCTAAAAACAATCAGTCCTGTAAGGCTATACCCTGTCGGTCCAGCTGTAGACCGTGACCCACCTCCTCACTTGGGTCTGGATAAAATACCAACATTTAGCACCAGGTTTGATCATCAGAGCTCCAAACATTGAGCTGCCTTCAGGACGAACTAGATGGATTGTTAAGAAATGAAAGAGTTTATAAAAAGTTTGACAGGATGCAGCTAAACGGTTCGAGGCTGACTGGAACAGTGTCGGGTCAGGCTGGAAACCCCGCCGGGAATCCCCTCTTGGGAGCCCCGCTGGGAACGGGAAGTCCCTCTGGAGAGCCTCGCGGCATGGATTTACTGTACCCCGTCTGCCAGGTGAGGGTCAGACACCTGAAGGAAACGCTCTCATGAAATCGCGGATCGGTACCGGACTACGAACCGTACCAAACCCTGCCATGGAAACTAGACTCAAGTCTCCCCGTTAGCTCCTGTTAGCTGCTGCATGCTAACAGCGGTTCCGGTGAATGGATCGAAGTAACGGCACCTGTTTAGAGTCACACTGAATGTTTTTGTCAGTATGGGACTCCATCACATCCAGTCCTGGATTAGACCAGGACCGCCGGGGTTTTTCGTCTCCAAACAGAAGTCACCGTACCGGTAAGGAAGCCGTCCTGTTGTTGTTGTCTCACTGTCCTGACAGACTGGCAATTGGCATTCACAAACATAATAATTTAGCATTTTTTATTAAAATGAATACACACCGACTGGATTTAAGAGCGCTCTAACCTAAAACTAACAACTCATCGCCGACAGCGAGCAGGCAGCTGGCAGACTAGAGCGGTGCCAGTCTGAGATGTTAAAGTAGTTTAGCTTTAAAGAATCTAACACAATGATTAAAACAAGCATCTGTTACACAAACTCCACACAACAAAGGGCTCAAATGATCATATTTATGGGATTATTGATCGTACAGAGTGTTAAATTATCCTACAAATACTTTATTTATCTACATCTGACAACACTGTAAGCAGCGCCACCTAGCTGGGAGCTCCCTCTGGTGACGTCACAGGTCCAAATATGAAAAAAAAAAAAAACGTTTTTAGAAGCTTTGCAAAAAGGGGCACTTTTGACTAGAAAACTGGTTTTAAAAAATGTATTGTAAAACAAAATACCCTCAATAAACATTTCAAATAGTATTTTTGGACAGAATTTTATCTGAATTTTTTTAAAAAAGAACTTTCAATTTGCTCTTTAAGTTAGAGAAGAAAGCCTGGTTATGTTAACCCTCTGGGAGCCAAAGTCGCAATATTGCGACAAGCATCATTACTGAGTTTAACGAGCCACAGCTGCTGAGATGAGCCGTTTTTTAGTTCCTACTTTACATCAGAAGATTGTGGACAACTGTAACTTCATACTAAGCAACATTTTTGGGTGTGTTTATATTGAAAGTTTTGGAGAAAAAGGAGTTTAAAAACCTCCTCCCGTCGGAGGAGACGGGAGGGGGGTGGTTACCGCAGCCGCGCCGCTCAGAGCGAGTTTCGGAGCGAGGGAGAAAACTTACTATGAAGAGACTTCTGTTCACTGTTCACCAAGCACTTCATCAGGTAATGGCTAACTCAGACTCTGAAGAGGAAAATCCACCTCTGATGAAGATGATCAGTCGTTCAGGGAGACTGCAGCTGTGTCTGCACGCAGCGAGAGTGACACGGTTCGCCATTACGACCCAAAAGCAGCTCATAGGTCCGGTTCTGTTCGGTTCAGCTTTGCTTTACGGTGTCCTGAGAGGAAGGATGTGGTGTCCATAGCAAGCAAGGGTAGTAAAAACACCGCGAATAGTGACAAAAGGAGCGGAAATGTAAAAATTTGCGGCAAACTCAGCAGAACCCGCGAGAAAAAAAAACTGTAAATAGACGGGAATGTAGCGTTCACTGTCCCTCTGTAAATGAGGATGATGATGGTGGGGTTTTCCCAGGAGATGAACAGGTGCATCAGACACTTTGATGAACCTGTTGAGTGTTTGGAAACAGGTCTGTCCAGTTCTGAGCCCACTGGTTTCCTGTATGTTCTTTAGATGATGGATTATATACTTTTACATTTTTATACACTATATATATATATATATATATATATATATATTCAAATGAGTATTTTTTTTTCAGAATTCAAATGAGTCATTTTAATCTAGATTAATCTAGATTAATTTCAAAATTAATCTAGATTAAAAAAATTAATCTATGCCCACCTCTAATATATATAGGGCTGAAACGATTCTTCGAGTACCTCGAATAATTAGAGTACAAAAAAGCCTCGAGGCAAATTCTCTGCCTCGAGGCTTCGTTTAATTCATATTTAATTAATTTATGGCTTTGTAATCGCCCGCGGTCATGTTTCACCCGGACCGAAATAAGTGGCGCACATACACACTGCAATGAATGCACACGCGAGTAGCGAATGTAAGTTAATTTTATCTTAAGCCATGGTGGACAACTAGACCGTACTATTACTACTAGTACTAGACCGGCACAGACTGAAAGACGTCGGTAGGTACCGGTAGCGAAAAAACATGGTGCCGACTTTGGTACTGAGATGCTTCATTTATCCGCCTGCGCAGCTACACGGGTGGAGACACAGGTGAGACGGAGGAGCAGAGAGCCCCTCCCCTTCCTCTCAAAACACCGTAGCGAGTTGCGGGTTAAAAATTCCGAAAAACTCTAAAGTTTCGCTGCATTTTGGAAAGGTAAACAGGAACAGAGCAAAATGAAACATATGCTATGAGATTTGTGCCGCAAAAAACAGGCATTCCAGCAATTAGTCGAAGCCACGCATTGCATATGGAATTAACTTGCTGCTGCAGCCATGATATCTATGGCTGCAGCTCTTTCACTTCAGTCCGACTGAAAAAAAGGTGTGTGAGGGGAAGACAGTGACATAACAGAAAGTTCCGAGGTAAGCAATAAATACCAGTAATAATAGTAAATGCACTTATATG
>SSNR01000032.1:483613-535158 GCA_006937965.1 Callopanchax toddi | reverse complement strand
ATTCCTGAAATTTGTGTTTGACTGCGAATTGCTGTTGCTAAAGGCTCTATTGCTAGCGTAAATAACAAAGCAGAGAGTGGACATCCCTGCCTACAACCTTTTTTAATTTTAATTGGCCCTGAAAATAACTTGTTTGACATAATTTCTGCAGTTGGATTATTATAGAGAATTTTGACCCATTTTATAAAGTTAGATCCACATCCAAACCTTTCCAGAACATGGAAGAGATAGGGCCACTCGACCCTATCAAAGGCCTTTTCTGCATCCAATGATAGGAGTGCAGTATCTTGGGTATCTTTCTTAGACCAAATGACATTCAATACCCTTCTTACATTATGATAGCCTTGCCTTCCAATTATGAACCCATTCTGATCCTTGTTTATTATTTCCGGTAGGATTTTTTGAAGCCGTATTGCTAAGAGTTTACAAATAATCTTAAGATCCGAATTAAGTAAACTAATAGGTCTTAAATTTTCACATTTATTAGGGGGTTTACCAGGCTTTGGTAACAATGTGATTAAGGCATTATTCATGAAGGATGGAAGTTTGTCTTTATCAAATGCTTCATTGAACATATTTATTATTGGTATTAATAATTTATCTTTAAATTTTTTATATATATCTATGGGAATACCATCTGGTCCCGCTTGCTTACCAGAATTCATTCCATCAATAGCTTGTGATATTTCCACTTTATCTATTCCCCTATTTAAATTAACCCTTGAATCTTCTGTAATAACTGGAATGTTTAGCCTATTCAAAAAATGTTTTGATCTGTTCCCATTATGATTTTCTTGAGAATCGTATAATATTTGATAGTAATCTTTAAGTGTATTATTAATTTCCCTAGGATCTGTGAGAGTTTTGTCCTGTGTTATAATAGATGTTATTGGTGTTGTTGCTTCAAGTTGTTTAATTTGCCAGGCTAATAATTTTCCCACTTTATCTCCTTGTTCATAAAATGACTGTTTTAATCTTAAAAGGCTAGACGCAGCTCTAAAGCTAGATTGTTTATCATATTCCGCCCTCAGCAACAGCAATTCTTTTTTCAAATCTGTATCATTTGTTTGGTTAAACCTTTCCTGGATAGTTTTAATTTTATTTTCTAGTTCCAACCTGTCCTTCCTAGCTTTTTTTGATTTGTTACTTGTGTAGCTGATAATATGTCCCCTAAGAAATGCTTTAAAGGCCTCCCATCTGATGCTTGCTGATGTTTGATTTGTATTTATTTGAAAGAACTCATCAATCTGTTGCCCAATATATTTTACAAAATTTTCATCCTGTAGCCATTTATGCTGGAAGCGCCATCTAGGTGGATCGCATGTTATTTTGTCATCGCTATATATAAGACAACAAGGTGCATGGTCTGAGACGACTATACTGTCATATAAACAATCTTGAATTTTGGATACTAACGCTGATGAAATTAAGAAGTAATCTATTCTTGAAAATGTCTGAAATGTTGCTGAGTAGCATGAGTATGCTTTAGTTTGTTGGTACAGTTCCCTAAAGATGTCTAACAATTTTAAATCTTTCATAAAGCTATGTAATGTCATCCTACAATTATTATGTGACTGATCTGTTCCTGTGGACCTATCTATGCTTGGACATAGGGTGCAATTAAAATCCCCTGCAATCACAAAACCGCCTGATAGAGATGAAAGCAACAGGAAAAGATCTTGATAAAATCCTGAGTCATCCACATTTGGACCATATACATTAACCAGATTTAAATTCTCTAGTAATAAAGTTCCCTGAACTATTAAATATCTGCCCATTCTGTCTTTAATAACATTTTTTACATGAAATGGAACTGATTCATGGATTAAAGTCATAACTCCTCTTGCTCTGGATGTGAATGGAGATGTAAACACACTACCTCTCCATCTTCTCCTAACCCCTCTCTCATCTTCCTCCATAAGGTGCGTCTCCTGAAGAAATATTATCTTTGAGTCCATCTCCTTTAATTTAGTCATAACTTGTTTAACCTTTTTAACACTTTGAAGGCCCCTGCAGTTCCACGTAACGAATTTTAATTTTAATGTTTGTGACATTTGAAATAAATAACAAATATGAAATCTGACATTACATCTTTACTTTGTAGAATATAATTTTTTATAGAGAGAAGCTTAATAAACCAGTATATGAAAACATATATCAAACACCGTGAACCCAAACAAAAAATCTAGATTAATTTTGAAATGAATCTAGATTAATCTAGATTAAAATGGCTCATTTGAATTCTGCCAAAGGGTTCATAATACCGGTATGTGTGCATGAGCATGAGGCTGAAGAGTCGTGATACTTCAAGCCTAGAGTTTAAGGTTAGTAACAGCTGATCCACTGTTTGGATCAGCTGTTACTAACCTAACAAGAAATATTAAACCTGTCAGAACTTCCCTCAGAAACCCAGACCTGAGTCACAAACCAGAACCACCAGATGAGCTCTGAGCTCATTTTAACAACCTCTGATGGTTGATCAAGTTATCAGGATGAAACATTTTAACACTAAAACACATTGATCTGTCAGAGGTCTGTCTCCTTTAACTTTACAGCTGTTTTCTAAGGCTCACTCCGTTTTAATAATTTTACTGTAGAAAGCTTCTCATCTCCTGACAGTAAAAGGATTACATTTAGTTTACAGGTCACCTGATTAAAGCATCAACTGTATTTTTTACATCAAATAACTTCAAGCTGATTTTTTTTAGCTGTCAAAAAGTGATTGTAGCATCCAGTTTATCTGTAATGGATTAAATCTGCCTTAAAATGACTTCATTTCTCTACTGTTTATTTCACATTACCCTATAGAGCTGTTTATCATGTTTTTGTCAAATAAAACCATTTTGGGGGGGATTTAAACATTAACGAGTCTCTGACAACTAAAGACAACCCTCTGATAAAGTCACTGACAGATCAATGTGTTTTAGTGTTGATGTTGTTTGATTGGGTGAATGTTCAGCTGTCAAGTTATGCTGAAAAACGCAGCACGCGCTGCCACATTCACTTTAAGGAGAGGCGCGTGCACAGCTGAGGCTGTCGGCCCAAATAACACGTCGGTTCACCAGGAAATGCCTGGAACCAGACAGCCAGTCCAGACCTGGTTGATGACTTGGTCGGAGTTCTGCGGGAACTCTACCAAGTTGTTGCCGTGGGTTCGTGACTCGGTCAGCGCTCTGCTGCATCTCCTCCAACCTGAATCAAGCTCCGAACCACACAGTCCAGTTCAGGAGGAGGGGGCATATGCCGAGGTTGGCACGGGTGCGCGGCTCCCGGACACGCCTCTTTCACTTTCTTGGGTCCAAGTGAAAATCCTGGACCGGAACAAGCTCCCGGTGAAGGAGACACGCCTCACGTCTCCCGAACGCGCACTTCACCTGGCTCCCGGTCCGGGTGAAGGATCGGTTCGGATCCGGGAGCCGCTCCAGGTGAAGCGAGTGTTCGGGAGACAGGAGCCGCACCTCCTTCAGCTAGACCGGGGGAGCGGGTCCTGCTGCAGGTCCGGATTCCGGAAAGAACAGGATCCGGGCCAGGATCAGAGTCTGCCATTTGGTAATGCCTGTAGATCTCTTAGACCCAGTGACCCAATTTAGATTAACGGCATTATTTTTTTTATCGCGCGATAACAGTTTCGCGTTAACGGCGTTATCGGCCCAGCACTAATATATATATATATATATATATATATATATAATATATATATATATATATATATATATATATATATATATATTATATATATATATATATATTATATATATATATACACACATACATACATACATACATATACACATACACACACACACACATATACATACACACACACACACACATATACATAAAATCAAAAACTAAAAATAAAGATACGGTAAATGCCTGTAAAAGTTACATACCCAATGGTGCTGCTGCATGATGATGTCATAATATGCAAATTAGATACGTGAATTTGTTCCAATCACAAACTTTGATTCAAACTGAAAATTTTTCTCATTTACAGTATGCCTTTATCTCTAACCATATTAAAGTTACAACTTTTTGAAATTGTAATGTCAAAAAAGATGATTTTCTTGGAAAAACTCTGGCACCCAGAGGGTTAAACTGGCCCTGTAGTAAACCCCTCTGATAAATAAAAACAAGCTTTCATTACTAGAATAGCTCACTCTTCTATCTGACAGGGCTGGTTCCTAATTTGAGTAGTTGTAGACAAGACTAGAGGTGTAAAAACTAGAAGACTCACCTGGCTCTCCTGTTGGCCGAGTGCCCAATCACAGTTTGGTACTCATCCAATCAGCTTGACAAAGGAAGAGAGGAACACTGGGTGGTTCTTTACCGTAAATCTGGGAATGAGAGGAGCAGCAGTGTGAGAAGTTAAAATAGTATCAAGAATAAGGATGAGCAATTTGGGTCTAAAATTTAAAATTCCTTTATGGAGGAAGTAACTTTGATCCAAACACAGTGATCTGATCTGATCCCTCAGAGGTTAACATTAAACAAGAACATCTGGATCCATCTGTTCACTCCAATTTCAAGTCCATTTCTAATCTTCTTAAGATTCATTAGAAGTTGCACTTGCTTATCACCAGTTTCAGTCACACCTTAATATTAATGGGATTAAAATTTAAAAAAACTTCAACACAACTACATACTGAATATTAACCTCCAACGCCTGCTGTGTTGACCTGGCGTCATCATCTTATGTGATTTCTTCTCAAGGTACCAAACAGAACAGACATTCAAATTCATCAACCTCCTCTGGCATCTCAGTTTGTTTGAGATATTTCAGCAGGGCCAAGATCACACTACTCTCCAGCGCCATCAAAAGTAGCACTTCTCGGAGGGAAATGACATAGAACCTAACCTCTCTCAACCAGCTGCCAATCATGTCCTAAGTAGCCAATGGGCTCTAAGCCCACCCCCATGTAAAATCAGGCTCAGCATCTAAAGCAAAAATGCTGAACTGTAAAGGTAAGCTGAGGACTAAGAGTGAAGGGGATAAGAAATGTAAAAACTGACAAACGATCTGAAAATACAAACGGCAGATTTAACAAAGGCTACATGATGACATGAATGCTGCTTAGGTTGCAAGTTTCAGATTTTTTACTTTAAATTCTCGTTTTATTAAATTCCATATTTGTTTTATAGGATTGTTTTCTTTGCCAGAATTTCTAAGCACAACTGTGGTGTAGAGTTTGGTGGCAGGAGGATCTCAGGGTTTCCGTTACATGTAATTGATCGTGGCGCACCGCTACGGTTAATTAAAAGCCGCCACACTTTCAGGATGAAGTTTTTTTTTTTTTTTTTTTAAATACAGTATATGTCAAAACAATGTAAAGCATATTAAAAATATATAGCCTATATTTGCGCACTCAGGGCTCTAGAGTGCGACCATTTTGGCCGCAAATGTGACCTAATTTCCCAAAGATGCAACTAAAATTAACCCAGGTCGCTCCGGGACGACCGATGATTTGCCTCTAGGTGAAATGGAAATTAGACGGAATTGCGGGACTCACCAAACAAAACAGAATTCAGTAAAAGGGAATAAACTGTGTTTTCTGAGTTATTTTGGCCACTGCAGCCACCACACCTCGTCACCTGGTGACGCAGCGGCTCAGCTGAGCTCCCCTCAGAGAAAACCGAAGGAAAAACCAGACCGCTTCGGCGAAAATTCTCACTGAAACACGAATTTCCTCTAAGTTTAGTTCAAAGCTCAGGACAGAACAAAACCTAAAATACCTTTTATGAATCTGGAGAACAACTTTTCTCTAAGTTTAGTCAGCAGACTATGGGCTGCAGCGTAAGAATCCCTGTAACGAGCTGATAGTCAGAACGCTCCTTGTGTCTCTGCTCTGTGATGGATGGAAACGTCAAAATGAACAAAGGTCTGTTTAACAGGCAGGTGTCTCAAGTTTTTATCTTTAGGCAGGTTATATGTTTCTTTATGAGACATTTTTATGCTGAGTTTAATTCTAAAGAAATTTATTTTACAAAAATACTTTTTTAAAGTGAGATACACTAGATTATTTGGTTTGCACATAATATTTTGTTCTTTAAAAATATATAATAAATACTTTTAATACCTTAAAAACACCCAATGATCAGCTGAACCACATAACTTTGTTTTATTTAAGTTAAATAACAGTCACTAGATTTAGAATCCTTTGGCTTTGATTTGTTGAATTATTTGTCATTAACTTTATAATTATTCAGTTTTTAGGTTCATAAATGTGGTTAGAACTAAAATGTGTAGTTTAGAAAAATTAAAACTGAGTTTAGGGGGAAAGGGAAAAAAAGGAATTCGAGTAAAAAATGGAAAAAAATTAATTTGGGAGAAAAGTCAAGTAAGAACCAGAGCAGAGACTTGTTTAACAGTAATGTCATGATGAAACCTTCTCTACAACTGATGGTTAAATAAATACATGAATGGATGATTCAAACGAGTACACCAATGCCTTTAAATGCACTATAGCTCAAAATAACATTTGTTTTTGGAGCTTATTTAAAATATTGTGATATATATATCGTATCAGGATATAGCCAAAAAATATCGGGATATTAGATTTTCCTCATATCGTACAGCCCTACCATCTTTCAGCTGCAGCAAACTTATCTTCAGGGGAGGCTGAGAGGATGATCAACTTTAACTTCTGATTTGATTTCAGTCAAACTTAGTCACTGAGGCCATCCTAATTTACATTTTTATAATGACCTAATACCTTTGATTTAATACATTTTAAACTGACTTTGATTCATTTATTTCCATAAATTTACACCATTTACAGAAATACTCAGTTTCCTCTCTTTGGTGTAATGCTTTCCTACTATATTGCTATATTGATGACCGACCGACCCCCCCCCCCCCACACACACACACACACACACACACACACACACCACCGACAGTTCATCACCATGGTTAAAAAAAATTTCTAGGGGAAACCCTGGGATCTAGTCTCTGCTTCACGCGGCTGATGTGGTCCTCCTAGCATCATCAAGCTATGAACCTCAGCTCTTGCTGGGGAGGTTGAAGCCTGGGACACACAGAAGACGGATGCGTCGTGCCCGCACCGTAAAAAAATAAAAAAAATAAATAAAAAACATCGTTACTGAGAGTGGCTACACGGAGAGCGCAACGCCACGTCCCAGAAATGCCGGTCTGCGCGGAGGCGCTAAACATAGGTGCGGGTTCTATTTCAAGCACTTTAATACGGCAATTTTCCAAGAAGCGTTCAGCTGCATTGTGCGTCCTGTGAACCCAAAAGACCGTGGGCGATTCTGTGCTGTAACGCATACGTCTTCTGTGTGCCCCAGGCTTCACAGCTGAGTGTGAAGCAGCTGGGATGAAGATCAGCACCTCCAAATCCGAAACCATTAGGGCTGGATACCCTTGAATATTTTTCGATACTACTACTATTATTTATACAATAACTACTACTACTACTACTACTACAACAATTCCAATCACACCTTCCACCCTTTCTTGACCCACAGCTTCCCTGTCACACCTCAGCTGTTTCATCTTCCACTTCAGTCATGGATCCTGCTGCTCCCCTCACCTCCCCCTCCTGCCTGGAATGCTAAAGAGATTAAGCAAGAACAAGGCTGCAGGACCTGATGGTGTCAGCTCTGGAGTCCTAAGGCCTGAGCACACTAGCTATGTCAGATTATGCAGCACCACTTCAACCTTAGCCTGACCCAAGAGAAGGTTCCAGTGCTGTGGAAGACATCCTGCCTTGTTCCAGTACCTTACAAATCTCATCCTACTGTCCTTAATGACAGTAGATCTGTTCCCCTAATGTGTCAGATTATGAAAATCCTAGAGAGACTGCTATTGGCCCACTTAAATGAGCAAACAAGCACATTTCAAGACCCTCTGCAGTTTGCTTATGGCTGTGGAGAAATGTCATACGCCCTCTCATCTCCCATTATAAACAGCTCTTTGCAAACTGCTATGTTCCACCACCAACACTAAACTGCTTTCATCAAACCTGCACTCAAAAAATCTTTAGATCCTGAAAATCTATTCAACTACCTTCCCATGTCAAACCTCCCATTCCTAGCTAAGGTTATGGAGAAGGTGGTCTCTGCACAAGTTCAGGAACACCTTCAGTCAAATGCACTCTTTGACAAGTTCCAGTCTGGCTTTTGTAAAGCCTACAGTACAGAGACAGCCCTGGTCTGTGTCACTAATGATCTCTTGGTGGCAGCTGACCTGAACTCCATATTGCTCACTCTTCTGGACCTTTCAGCAGCATTTGATACAGATGACCACAATATTCTCCTCAGTCATTCGCAGTTGTACACCAGACTTTCTGGAACTGCCCTTAGATGATTCCACTCCTACTTGACAGAGAGGGCCGAGTATGTCACCTTGGGGGATGATAAATCAAGGCTTCGCTATATTACATTTGGGGTTCCTAAGGGGTCAGTTCTTGGGCCAGTTCTTAGCCCGACTCTGTTTACCATCTACATGAGTGATGTGTTGAAGCAGAGAAACCTCGAAAACATGCTGGATATCGACACTTGAGGACCAGGTATGTCCACCACCCCTGATCTACATGCTCCCCCTAGGACACATCATCAGCAAGCATGGAATCTCTTACCACTGCTATACTGATGATATTCAGTTTTACCTCAAGACAGCCAGTGATCATAAAATGTTGAACAAGCTGATAAAGAAGACAGGGTCTGTTCTGGTGACTGATCTGGAGCTTCTAGAAGTGACTGGACAATGGAGAGAGCTTCATAAAATGAAGAACATGATGAACAACCAGGGGCATCCTCTACACAAGAGAGTAACTCAACAACAGAGCATCTTCAATCAGAAGCTTCTTCAGATTGGCTGAAAGAGACCACTACAGAAGATATAATCTCCCCACAGCTATTACCTGATATAATGAATCTTTGAAGAAATTGGCATTTTAAGTTGTGTATGATTTACTAAAACACCTAATTTCCCTCTGGGACCAATATAGATTTTTTTATTTTTTTTATTTTGATTTGATCTAAGAAATAAATAACACACAAATTCAGATTTAATAAATGCATAAGTAACTTTCAAATACAATTAATTCATACTCAATAATTAAATTAATAACTTTAACTAAAATAAACATTAAAATCAAACTAGCTTGCATCAAATTCCTAAACGGCCTAAATCAAACCAATTTGTATATAAAAAATAAATACCCTGCCTGAATCAAACTAATTCATATTTAATAGATACAAATTTTAATATTTAATAACTAAATACATAACATTTATATCAAAGCAATTTCATATCTAATAAGTAAACTAAGGACAGAAATCAAACATTCATATTTCATTACTAAATAGATTACAATTAAATCAAAGTATTTAATATCTAGTACCTAAATAAATGCGTTAAATCTAATTAATTCACAGCTAAGTAAATATGAATAATTTGAATCTAATTCATACCCAAGTAAACAAATAACTTAAACCACACCAAAATTTAATAAGAAGAGTAATGGATACATAAAAATAGTAGTTAATGTGAGGCCTAGTGTTGACTTAAAAATCTGGGACTAGTCAAAGCAACTAATTAAAAAATTGACCTGCAAGCAGCTGAAAGCACCCTCTCCACTACTACCGTAGTTAAACTAGCCTGTTATTGTCATTTTAGCTAGGCTTGGTTATGTCTGACTGAGCTAAAAGAGCATAAAAACCCCTGATAACGTCAGACACAATTAGCTCTCAAAACACACAACTTTGTATTTTAAATAGCTAGCTGTTGACTTCCTAACAACTAACCCGTAAACATATCGCTTATTGCAATGACTGCTAAAAGAAACTGGAACTACATCAAAATGTCTTCAATGTGTATTAACGAACATCGGATGATAATAAATGTTGGTCATGTTAGCCGGATTGCTTCCTTTAATATGTCGATGGTTTAAATCGGATCGTTTTGGTGAAAAACAATTGCTCATAACTAACAAACTTTAAGTATTTTGTTTAATTTAAAGAGCAGACAAACTACACGAGTTAACACCATTTAAATACATCGTTAGTGTGTTTTCAATCAGCCAGTACCGCCCGCGGCCTAACAGTTCACGTATAAGCCTCGGGTCTTGAGTTCCAGGAGAGCCACGAGGCCGCAGCACACCGACGGAGACTCACGACAGGCGACCACGGGGCCCTGGCTCTGGCTTACCTTCAGGTCGAACTTTTTCTTGTAAAAACAACGGACCGTGGTGTGAAAACCAGTCTTTAGCATTCAAATCAAACTGCTTCTTTAACTGGTGTCGGATGTAGAATCAAGAGGGTCCGTTTTCTCCAGCACAGGTCGTGGAAGGTGACTAAGGACCGGAGCCGAACACAGAGCTCCGGACCGGACTGAACGGGAGAGCTCAGCCTGCTCTGCTGCGTTCACGGCCACCACCAAAGCTCGGAAATACCTTGTTACAGGAACCAAAATGCAACACTATAACAATATGTTATGTTATTTAGTGTTTTTTATTTTATTTTAACAAACAAACCACACAAAAAACAGCGATTTAAAAACATAAAATAATCAAACGTTTCATCCTTTTTAGAAAGGTAAAAGGGTCCAAAAATAAATGGAAGTAAATTGACTTCAAATACAGTTGATATTTCAGAGAAAAAATATTCATATCATTTAATATCTTAGTTGTACATATAAAATCACATTTATTTTATTACTTTGATGATAAAAAGTATATTTATGAATCACAATTACGACATAATATCTAATAATTATTGTACAATGACAACACTGTTATAATGTAAAAATCGAAAATAAAAAAATAAAATTATTATGACTCAGTATCTTATTTTGTAATTTTGAATCAATATTCCCATTTTGACCCTTCTATTGCATTAATCAGTCATGATGAGCAACATAATTTTGCATCTTTGACAAAATAAATTACAAAAAACTGTTTAATCAAAATTAAAAACTGATTTGTACAAAATCATAGCATATATAGCATAATGAATGACTTCTCCACCCAGCACAAAAACTGTTCAACCCCTCTTCCAGATAGAGGGCTGCACAGTATCAGATCAAACACAGCCAAGTGCAAAAACTGTTTCTTGCAGGCTCATTCCATAACATACAGACTGCATAAACAGTCCAAATTAACCGGTAATAGTTTTATGAATATTTTTGAGCAGTATATTGCATTACAATTTGCCCTCTTTAAGTCAGTACCCACCTTTGGCTGCTATCACAGCTGTGAGTGTGGATAGATTTCAATCAGGCTGCACATCTGGACACTACAGTTCTATTTCATTCTTCCTCGCAAAACTGTTCAAGCTCTCTCAGGTTGCATGGGAATCAGGTGTGAACAACCCTTTTCAAGCCAAACTACAAGTTCTCTATCAGACTGAGGTGTGCACTTTCACTCTGCCTCTCCAGAACATCCAACTTGTTGTCTTCAAACCATTTTTGTGTAGCTTCATATCTATATGCTTTGGGTCATTGTCTTGCTGGACAATACATCTTTTCCCAAGCTGTCATTGTTGGAATCAAATGATCCTTCAGGATTTCCCTATACCAGTATTTTGCTGCATTCATTTTGCCTTCTACTTTTACAAGCCTTTCAGGACCTGCAGCCAAGAAGTATTCCCACAGCATGATGCAGCCACCACCATGCTTCACAGTTGGGATTAGATTAGATTACTTTAATGACCATGCAGCAAACTGGTGGAATATGTTGCCAGTACATAAAGCAGGTTCCAACAATACATATACGTATAACACCAAAACACAAACAAACACATAACTGTACAGAAAATTAATAGTCCAGCCTAGCGGACCTCCTGATTTAGAAACCTCATGGCAGATGGGATAAAGCTGTTCTTGAACCAGGTTGTTCTTGAAGCAATTGACCTGTATCGTCTACCTGAGGGGAGTAGTTGGAAGGCAGAGTGTGCTGGGTGAGAGGTGTCAGAAATAATCCTGTGTGCGCACTGTAGTGTCCGTCTATGATGAAGCAGATCCAGGGAGGGGAGAGATGGTGTGTTTGTGGTGATGTTCTTTGATACCTGCCAAACATTGCTTCTTGTCTGATGGCCCAAGGCTCTGGTTGAACCTACCTATTCAACCAAGGTTTCTCTCATTGAAGGTGTAGATACATTGGATTTTGTTTATACTTTTGTCTTTACTATTGATTTTATACAGATATGTTTTCCTTGTTTATAATGTTCTGTCCTGATTTTATCTGTGTTGTACAGTGTTTTGTAATGTATCTATATCTGCGAAAGGCACTTTAAAAATCAATTTTACTTACCGTTAGCACTTACCCTAATTACTACCCCAAACCTTCTTGACCCCTCACTATTATCCTTTCCCGGACCTTACTTGCCAGACCCCTACCAAGCCCAACCTTGCAACCCTGTCTTTTATAGTTCATCCCCGTTCTCCCTAAAACAATGATCTGAGGCATATTTTTAGCACCACCCATTTTCAGAATCAGTTTCTCAGGATTCAGTCTGATCTCTAGTTGAATGCACTCACCTTTTCCAACCCTCTAACCCTAACATGTCATTACCTAAATGCAAATGCTCCTAAATTCAATAACATTTTAAGATATCAAGTAAGTGAAATTTCATAGTAATAAAACCCAAACTAAAAATTAAAAATGACATGGACACAGTTAAATTTTGTAAATAAAATAGTTTTTATTATCATTTTCACAAAAAAACATGATAAACAGTTTTGCAGTAAAATGGTCTGCATTTAACGGAGTGCTTTTCTACTCTTACCAACCTTTCAAAGCAAAAACAAAACTATCACATTCACATGTACACTCTAACCCCCGATTCATTGATCAGAAGATTCTACATGGGGTCAGTGTTTTGCCAAAGGACACTTTGACGTGTGATGTGGAAGGTGGGATTAAACCACCAACCTTATGATTGGCAGATTATCCCTCCTTCCACTGAGACATAGCCACCCCTTAAAGAGCCTTGAACACTGAAATTGCAATTTCAAAAATTACATTTGTTTTTTACATGTGGGAATCAAAGTGGATAAAAGTAACCACATTTAGTGATTCCGATCAAATTACATTAAAATATTATGGACAGCAGGATATTTGTAAAGTTAAAATGAGATCAAGGTTTTAGCTTGGTCAATATCAAAGTCTTTGTGCATTTAGTAAATTTGGCTTACACATTTTCACATAGTTTGTATGTCAACTGAGAATCTAAGCTTCCTGGACTTTCTTCTTAAAGGATGTTTGGATGTTTGCGTTAACCAGACTCTCCTTCTTTGTGATGATGTTGGTGCCAGCTGGAGTTTGGTATGGCTTTCTGTATTTTGATGATGTCTTGAATTGAGTTTTTGGGGATTTTTTCTTTGGCAGACGAGATAGTTTTGTTACCCCCATAACTTTCAGTTTGATTGGGGCCTCAGATATTCCAGCCATGTTTCGTGCCTGGCAGCGATATTCTCCAGCATCTTTGTATGATAAGCCATTCAAACTGATTATTGACCAGCGAATTCCAACTCGAGGAGATTCCTGCATAACTGAAACATAAAGGTGGAACATCTTAGCAACGAGCACCAAAAACCATGTTTTAAATTTTAAATACAAAAAGTAAACCCATAAAGTTAGTCTCACTGACAAAAAAGTCTCAAGATGGTGTTGTGGAATTGAAGTGAAGTGCACGTGTGAAGATCATGTGATTGTTGCAATATTTTTGAATGGATAATCTGCGATGTGGTTTACTGAAAAACCTTTATTTTCCATGTTTTTTCTGATTAACATTGGTCACTCTGAGCTTTTCATGCAGGCTGAACATGAAAACAGTCTTCTACATGGATCTCCAGCGTTTTCTTCTAAAAATATTTTCAGGTTTAAATGCTAGGATTTGAGAAACCTTGCAGATCTACGTCACACTGCAAATTTGCATACATGGTCTGGCCCATCTTGGCTCATGTCCGCCCTACAGGCAGGCCCAGATAATGCAAAGGTTAGATATGGCTTGAACCTAGGGGCCTCGAGTGGTCTGGGACACTATTGGCCAGTAAAAAATATATTATTCTATTTAAATTTACATGCAAGAATATTCTTACAATGAATTGACCCACAAAATCTTAAGCGACACAGAGTTTTCACAATCTTGACTCAGAACAGAATCATTAAAACCAAGAAGGAGAAAGCCTTTAGGAGCAGCTGTTGAGTAAGCTCGTAACTTATTTTTGATGCAATATTAGCAGTTATTCTGAGGTTTTGTGGTTAGCCAAACATGCTAATGTTAACATAGCAACTCATACGATCCTACGGTCTGCTTTCACCCCGGTTCAGGTGTCACAGCAGAACGTTCTGCTCCTTTAGGAGAAAATGTGAGTTCACATGTAGGTATTATCATTCTGAAACATTCATTGACAAATGCTGAGAAAGCGCTTCCTCTAAAATTTCTCCTTCGCCCTCAAATTTGGGATCAAAAACGTAAGGCCAGTCAGAAGCAAGAGTTGTTCATATCATTAATAATAATGAGGAAACCTGCAGTTTCAAGCGGACCTCTGCATCAGCAAACTTCTGCATCAGAGAAGCATTATAGCTTTTTGCTTTTAAAATATGACTTATAAGGCATTGATTTTCAATAAAGAACACTGCAAAAGTATTTAAAAAACGAGTAAACCACACCTTTAATGTGGGGAAAACAAAATAAGTCATTGTGGATTTCAGAAGAGCCACCGGCAACCCCAACATTCCCACCACCATCACCCCTCTGCATAGATGGTGATCAGGTGGAAGTTCTTCCCAGCTTAAAATACATCGGAGAACATCAATCCTTGCTTTACCTGGACCGCCAACTCCATCAGCCTGATGAAGCAGGCCTGCCAAAGACTATACTTCCTGAGGAGTCTGAAACAAGCAGGACTGGACACCAAAGTCCTTGGACCTTCTACAGATGTGTAAAAGAGACCACCCTCCCCTCATAAATCACTGGGTTCTACTGGAGCTGAAGATTGAATAGCTCTGAGGTTAAGGCTGGACAGAGGACCACATCAGGACCAATAGCATAATGAAGGACTCCTCCACCCAGCACAAAAACTGTTCAACCCCCTTCCAGATAGAGGGCTGCACAGTATCAGAAAACATAAAAAGTTATATCATGAAAGGGCATTTAAATAGAAGCATGCAATGGTGATTTCTTCATCTCAAATGATTTATTGAAACTAAAGCCAACAGTGGTGGGTATACAGCAACAAAGAATATCAATGTCTCAACAGCAGCATCAATTACAGCTTGACAACAACATCTCATGCTGTTCACAGGTTGACTTATTGTCTGAGGCATGGCATCCCACTCTTTTTGAAGGGTGGCCCTCAGGTCTCTGAGGTTCTGGGTTACAGAGGTACAAGGTATTCTATGGGATTCCCGTCTAGAGAAAGTGCAGGTCACTCCCTCTGAGGTCTCCCTGTCTCCAGCAGCTGTTCTCTAATGATGTCACCTGGATGATCTGGAGCATTGTGGTCCATGAAGATGAAATGAGGCCTGTGTTGTTCATGCATAGGAGCAATGACTGGATTAATGGTGTTATCCACTTGTATGGGCTTGTCACAGAGACATTCACAAAGTGTAGGACAGTTCTGTATAGACTAGACACACCTGCCCACACTGCAACACCACCAGCACCAAAGGCTAGTCTGGTGACAACAGTAGCTGAAGCACAGTGTCTTATTGACATCTCCAACATCATTGGTGGCCATCAGTTCTGCTCAGTGTGAATTGATTTTCATCAGTGAACAGCACTGAGATCCACTGGTCCTTTGTCCAGCGTAAATGCTCCCTGGTCCATGTAGACAATGATGCCTGTACCTGGTGGTGTGTTCAGGTACACTGCAGGTCATCAACCTTCAGACCATACTGATGGAAACAGTTTCCAATGGTCTCATGTGTGTCTTGGGTTCCTCTCACCTCCCTTAAATGTACCTGTAGTTGTGTGGCATTCATCATCTGGTTCCTCAGATCACTGTTGACAATGAGGAGGTCATCAGTGTGGAATGTGGTCAAACAACATCTACTTCTGTGTCTTTCTGTGACTCTTCCAATGTCTCTGTATCAACCTGCTGATGACACTCTGTGACCTGTAAGCTCAGAGGACACTTCTGTCTGAGAACATCCTGTCTGAAGCCTCACAATGGTGATGTAGTGTTGATAAATTGTTAGGTGTGGTCTTGGTCTCATGATGTCAAAATGTGAACACAGCAAGTAGGACCGTTTAAGTACCAGTTTTACTTGAACCAGAAATTTTATTGGTCCATTCATGGATAAGCTAGAGAGAGTAAGGTTTGGGGAGCTCTGCTTAGGCTGTTAGCCAGGGACCTGTCCCAGATAGGCAACAGATGATGAATGGATGAATATCCATCCATCCATCCATCTTCTGAAACCGCTTAGTCCTCCACAGAGGGTCGTGGGGGAGCTGGTGCCTATCTCCAGCGGTCAAGGGGCGAGAGGCGGGGGACACCCTGGACGGGTCACCAGTCCATTGCAGGGCCACACAGAGACAAACGAGACAATCAACCACACACCCACTCACACCTAAGGACAATTTACAAGCCCAATTAGCCTGACAGTCATGTTTTTGGTCTGTGGGAGGAAACCGGAGTACCCGGAGGAAACCCACGCACGCACGGGGAGAACATGCAAACTCCACGCAGAGAGGCCGCAGAGCCGGGACGCGAACCCACGACCTCCTTGCTGCGAGGCAACAGTGCTAACCAACTGTGTCACCATGCAGCCATGGATGAATATTGTAATAAAAAAAAATGAAAAGCTAGGAGGATGTTGTTTTACAATCTGCCTTTTTGGTGTATTGGAACAAACCCAGTATCTGTCTGCTATTCTTGTCTTAAGCTGCAGCTGCATTTCTTTGCAGCGACATCAGATTTTTAAAGAGCAAATTGCAGATTTTTTCAATAATTCAGATAAAATGATGTCCAAATTTACAATTTGAAACGTTTGAGGGTCTTTTGTTTTACAATACATTTTTAAAACCATTTTTATAGTCAAAAGTGCCCCTTTTCAGCAAAGCTTCTAAAAACGCTTTAAAAAAATCTCGACTTGTTACATCACGAAAGGGAGTTCTACACTAGGTGGTGCTGCACAATGTTGCGAGATGTACGATAATTACTGGTATTGTATTTGTAGGATATTTTAGCACTCTGTACAGTCAATAATTCCATTAATACAATCATTTGAGCCCTTTGTTGCGTGGAATCTGTGTAAGAGATGCTTGTTTTATGTGTTAGATTCTTTAAAGCTAAAACTACTTTAAAATTTCCAATCTGGCAACACTACAACGCTGCCTCACTCTCCACTCACTGTGGCGAGTTGATAGTTTTCAGGAAGAGCATCTGTGTAATGGAGTCAGTGTGTGTTCATTAAAAAAAAAGCTAAATTATTGCATTTGTGGAGGCTGTACAATCACCAGCCTGTCAGGACATCGAGTCCACGAGTTAGAATGGGACAATTTTCCTTACCTAGCTGCTGGACTTTACTTCTGCTTTGGCTACAAAAAACATGCTCTGTCGCTGGTGTCACCCACTTTATACTGGAGGGTTAAAATCCCAGCGATGATGGAGTTCCACATGGGATACCGAAGCAAACATCCAGTACGACTCACTTGACTCAACTTCCCACAGGCTCGCTGTTGGCAGCAGCTAACAGAAACTAACGGAGGCAGCTAACAGAGGCTAATGGAGGCAGCTTCTTCTTCAACCCGGCCGGTAGCAGGCACCAGATCCGACCAGGTTGGATCCATCAGGGGCTCAGCTATACACCAATAAGAGCTGTGTATTGTAAGTTTTGTTGTCTAATGTCTGCTAATTACTGTCTCGTCTCCCTCCGCCTATCTGGGTCTGGGTCACGGGGGCAGCATTCCAACTAGGGAGCTCCAGACCGTCCTCTCCCTGGCCACCTCCACTAGATATTGTTTAAATTGCTAGATGCCCTATCTGGGAGTCGACAGCGTCCCTACACGGCAGCCATTTTACTTTGGACAGCTGACATTCTGCTTTGATAGGAGATGGAAGGTGAGTGAACTAAATACTGTTAACTTGATGAAAAATGAACGGATTTACAAACGGTTTACTTTCTTACAAACATTATTACTGTATGTATTGACTTGAGATAAGATACTTTTACAGTTCATGAGTTTCCCAACCATTATCGCTATATTTCACAGCCACGTCTCTGATGTCTATAACAAGGCAAACCATTTGAAAACCATTAAAAAATTGAGCAAGTTAGAGGTATTTAATAGTACATGCTCCATTGACACCAATGTTATGAAAGGGGCAGCTGTCCAAAGTAAGATGGCTGCCGGCGTAGGGACGTCAGGGTCCATTGACGACCAGCGCGGGTAAGATATCTAGCCATTATATTTGATATCTATGACCTCCACCAGCTCCTTCAGCAGGACCCCAAGGCTTTCCCGGACCAGATTGAAAATGTATTTTCTCCAATGTGTCCTCTGCTAACTACCAACTTTATTTATTGTAAACACTTAAAGATTTATCTGTGTCAAAGCCGGCATTAAAATCAGTATTTTTATCTCAAGCCTATGGGGCAACCTTGCGTTATGTTACTTCCGGTCTGGCAGAAAAATAGACATTTCTCACAAAAATGACTTCAAAACCCTAAATAAGTTTTATATATTTGGCTGCATGGTGGCGCAGTTGGTTAGCACTGTTGCCTCGCAGCAAGGAGGTCGTGGGTTCGCGTCCCGGCTCTGCGGCCTCTCTGCGTGGAGTTTGCATGTTCTCCCCATGCGTGCGTGGGTTTCCTCCGGGTACTCCGGTTTCCTCCCACAGTCCAAAGACATGACTGTCAGGCTAATTGGGCTGGTAAATTGTCCTTAGGTGTGAGTGGGTGTGTGGTTGTTTGTCTCGTTCGTCTCTGTGTGGCCCTGCGATGGACTGGCGACCTGTCCAGGGTGTCCCCCGCCTCTCGCCCCCTGACCGCTGGAGATAGGCACCAGCTGCCCCGCGACCCTCTGTGGAGGAATAAGCAGCTACAGAAGATGGATGGATGGATGGAAGTTTTATATTTGTGTAAAATTTTATTCAGAACAAGATTCTATTATATTTCTGTAAACATTTGTTTAAGGGGGTCTCTAACCTGCAACTTGCTCTTTAATTTGTTGTCTGAACTAGCCAAATACCCTAGAGTAAATAATATTTTGAATACACATTGAATGGTGCAGCGATCCAAATGCAAAAAAGAAACAAGCAAACAGATGGTGTAGGTCACATAATCTCAAAAAAGTTTTTTAAAGACAATTAAGAGACAACTTACAACTCTCCAAAATCCTAGGTAGTTGTTCAGTGTTCTGCAAGATATCTTGTTGACAACAATCTGTACAGAAAAATTTGATAATCGAATGACTTGATTTAAGATCAGATCTAATAGCATAATTGTAGCACCTGACAGTGACTTACCAGGGTAGGCTGAGGTTTTAATCCAGGTCAGTGTTGGTGTTGGGTACCCACTAGCATCACAGCGGAGGATCACATTGCTGCCCAGTGGAGAGCTGACCCTGGTGGCTGCAGGCTGTACTGAAGGCCTCATACAGCGAGGATGCTCTGCCTGCACCATCAGCATTCCTGATTGACCCATAGACCTACTGCACATTATCAGCTGATCCATCAGAACAACTGGGCTCCCCAGGGACATGGACAATGATGCCAGTATGGAGATCTGACAGTCACACAGCCAGGGGTTGTCATGAAGACCTAGGTATGAAGGATGATATGATCTGTTCACATTCTCAGGTGTGCAAGGTATCAGCGCCAGCTGCACTTCCAATAGTGCTCCAAAATTATGCTTCACCTTTTTCAATCTATACTAGTTGCAAATTCCCTTAACAGGAAAAGATTCAGCTAAAAGACTAAAACAACAGTTATTGACTAACATAACACAGCAACTGTGTTGTCTGAAAGAAGTGTAAAAATGCAGCACACAAACCACAGATGCTTTCACCCTTGACTATAAGGATCCAGCCTTATTTGGACAACAGTGAGGGTGAGCCTAGAATAGATGTTTATGTTTTTGTCAGAGGATTTTATCCAAAGCGACTTACAAATCTTTTTTTTAAAGTGACTTACAAATGAAAGCATTACAAAGCAGTTACCCTTAAAGCTAACAACAAACTACTTAGAGAGAGAAGAACAATCAGGCTCTGCCAGAGGTCACAGGGTCACATTGTAGGAAGAGTACAAGCATACAGGGAAGTGCACAAAGAGAGTACAGTAGAGTAGGGGAAGGGAAGTGCTGGGGAGGTGCTAGTCTAGAAGATGTTCTCTGAAGAGCTGGGTCTTCAGGAGGTTCTTGAAGATAGACAGGGATGCCCCTGTTCTGGTAGCTTGCTAGGTCATTTCACCATCATGGAACAACACATGAGAAGAGTCTGGATTTTCTTGAGTGTGGTGTAGACACTACTATCCGACGATTCTTTGATGACTGGGGCGACTGAGTTGTGACGTAGGCCTCTGCAAGAGGATTCAAGTAGAGAGCCGTTCCATTCAGGACTTGGTATGCTAGCAGGCTGGCTTAGTGAGGTGGTGTACATGGCAAAGGGAAGAGTCCTAGTACAGAACCTTAGGGAACCCCTGTGGTGAGGTAGTGTGCAGCAGAAGTGTGACAAAGCCAGGATACACTGAATGACCGACCTGTGAGGTATGATTCAAACCAGGAGTGTGCTCTTTGTGATGCCAATGCTATAGAGTATGGACAAATGGATGCCATGGTTGACAGTGTCAAATGTAGCCAATAAGTCAACCAGGATAAGTACTGAGGACTTGGCAGTTGCTCTGTCTTCTTTTAGGGCTTCTGTCACTGCTAACAGAGCTGTTTCAGTGGAGTGGCCATTTGTTAACCATTTTTGAGTCGTGAGTCCCTCCTTGCAAGGTTAAATCATCTTATTTTTAGGATAAAGCCAAGAACAACCATGCCAAAGATGGAAGGCCTATGGGGCTAAGAGTGTGTGCATGTGTGTGTGTGTGTGTGCACGCACGTGCCCAAAATGTATATATGTATATATTGATTAGGGGTGGGACTTTAATGCGTTAATTTCAATTAATAAATTAATTCAATTTCTTGCAACCCCAACGCACAGATCAGACCTTGACGCAGCCTGTGTGTCTGCTAGAGGCTGCAATGGATCCAGTCGGTCGCAGTAAACTCAGCCCTCCACTCCTTCCACCACAAAAACCAAAAGTTATCGGCAGTGAAATTGGATGGTTTCTAGCCTTTACATTTATTCCTGCCCCTTCTTAGCTGTACAATCCAGTTTGGATAGAGACCTGACTCGGATCCCGCATTGAAAACGAGGCAGAACTGTCGCAAGACAGTGGGTAAGTTCGAACACAGTACTGCAAAAAACAATTCACTTGTGTTTCCACACGGAGGAAATCTTTGATTATTTCTACTTTAAAGCAGCTCTCTGGATTATTTTTCTCTGTATCAAAGTTTTCTAAATGTATCTATGGGTTGAGTTCCACAACATCTGTCATTCTGATGAAGACCCTCCTTCCTCCTAGAGACCCCTTTCCATTATTTCTTGCCGCCGACATTTTTTAGCCAATTAAATTCAAATTGCTGCATTCTCTCAACATGCACGCGCATCGACCAAACCTGTACCAGTAGGGGGCGCTCTCGTACAGGACGCTCCATGTGTTTTTCTGTTTGCGTCTCAGCGTCACGGCTCATTTCTACTAAAAACCTACCCGTTCTCCAGCTAAAGATGGATTTATTTTTATTTTTAAACCTTTCACCTCACAGAATGGCAAGGCTTGACAGGATTATGCGTTTATTTTGGTCAGAAAGTTCATCCAGGGCCGAGTCAAGTTCAGCTTCAGAGTCCAGCAGCAGCTCTCTGCTAACAGAGCTAATATCAGAAGCAGCAGGGACAGAGAGGGCTCATCAGACCCTCGTAGTGTTGTTGGAATAAGATTGTGAACTGTGAGTGATTAAACCCTACACATTGAGCTGTACAGTTCATGTCCGAAGTATATGTGCCGTGTGCACGCGCGCACGCGACCGGATGCGCGTGTCGAGATGTTTTGAGGAGCCGCCTTTGGACGCTAGATTCAAAAACTGCTCTCTTGATGAAATCCTCCAGATTGCTGCTTTAATACCCTTGTGAAATTGTACTTAAAATGAATAAATAACATAATAAAGTACTGTACTTAAGGTCTTTCCAATTTGGGATATTTTATTATTTTTCTACAGTTTTGAACTTAAATGCATTCTTTTTAGAAATTAAAGTGTTAAGCAGGTACGAAGGAGAACTCAAATGCAGGTTAAAGTGATCACAAAAATCCCTTTATTAAAAGGTCAGGCAGAATAATCCAAGTCGTGAGGCAAAAGGGTGATCCAAAATCCAGAAGCAGGGTCTAAGCACAAAGTTCTAAACTAACTAGGAATCAAGAAGTCAAGGCACAAAGAGCAAAACTGAGGCTGGGATGAGAGTCAGGAAACTAACGAACTGGCAACTGAAAGAGAGGACAGACTGGTTTAAATACAAACACAAACAGCTGTAAGGAATCAGAGTAATGAGAAACAGGAAACAGAACTGAAACAGGAGGGAGACTTCAGAATAAAACAGGAAGTGAGAAAAGAAGTGGTCTCACAGCAGGGAGTGACATAAAGGAGCTTGAGTTTACAATGTAAAAATGTGAGTCTATTACTTGGTTCTGTCCCCCACTAAAATTATTTTAAATTTAAAAAATAGGTTTTTAGGGCAAATTTTCTTATTAGTTTAAAATGCAATTAATTGCAATTAATTAATTACAAAGTCTGCAATTAGTTCAATAAGTTTTTTGAATAGAGTCCCACCACTAATATGCCCCACAAGCATACAGGGAAGTGCACAAAGAGACCCCCCCACTAGCATATACTAATGGTGGAATTTTACTGTGTTTTTTTTATTATTAATTTGGAAAAAATTAACGCAATTAATTGCAGCTTGCATTTGAAGCAAGGCGGAAACACTTGTCAGCGCGATTTCCTGCTATGCTGACACACAGATCAGACTTTGTGTGAATTCAGAAACTGCATCCTGGAGGATCCGGCCTACCCCATCCACTTTGGATGTTATCAGTCCACACGCTTCACCTGTCTACCTGGTCGCGGTAAACGTGACCCTCCGCTCCTTCCACTGCGAAAACAGAAAGGCTGTGAAATCGGACAGTCTCCCCTTTTTCGCCATACGGTACATTTCAAGACCCGACCTGTCCCAGATCCCGCATTGAAAACGAGTCAGAAGTGTCGCAAGACAGTAGGTCAGTTTGAACACAGCACTGCAAAAAACAATTCACTCAAACAGGGTGTTTCCACACAGTGGAAATCTTTTATTAGTGTTATTTTTTAAATATTATTATTTTAAAACAATATCCTCCTGAAATTGTACTTAAAACAAATAAATAAAATACCGTATTGACTTAAATATAAAAGGAGGGTTTTTTTTATTGAAAAAAAATTGAAAATGCGGGTCTTCCTATAATCGGGGTCTAGTTGTTTGGGGTTATTACACAACTGCAACAGCAGACCGGAGCAGACTGGATTAAAAGTGCCATGGGGCGAGTTAACAGGCAACTGAGGCAGAGTTTTGACTCTAATTTTAAGATGATGGTGGCCATTGTAGCAGAGGCATCAAACAGCTGTCAAGCAGCCAGGAAATCTAGAGTTATTGTAACTACATTGGTCTCAAGAATCCACGTCTCTTACAGATGTTCAAAGTTTCTGTTAATTCCACTTCTGAACCACAGAACACCGTGAAAACTACAAGACAAATATAAACAAAAAATACAGTCTTAGGATAAACTCAATAAAATCCAGATAACTCTCTATTCATATTACAACAAATCATCAATTATAATATGACACACTTAGTAATACAGCTTAATTATTACCGTGTTCGCCTGATAGACCAGCTGTAGTTAATTCAACCGGAGCATAAAGATCTCTCCATCCACGCCATTGTTTTCTCTTATTTTGGCGCCTGTGGGAATTTCCAGTCACGCGAATATGACATAGAATACATGTGCTCTTGTTTACAAAGACAAATACGGCAATTCAAACAAAACACAGAGCTTAGAACACATTTAAACAATCGCCTACCTATTGTAGTACTGCCAAAGACTTTCTCAGACTTTCTCAAAGTTCTGACAGTTTGCATTACTATGGTATTTTTTACTCAGTCTTTGTTCAGTATCTCTAGTGTCTTTCCTGATAGAACCCCCCACATACTAGAATATGCATTACAGATCTTTGTGATTGCATTAATAGGCAAATATTAAGGGTCTGAAATCAAGGTATTATTTAAATGACTTTCTCAAAATTTCAATATAAATAGTTTCTTTAAAATGTGAATTTAGTTTTTTTCTGAAAATTACTCTTGGAAAGGGGGTGTCGTCTTATAATCGGGTCATCCTATTCAGGTCAATATGGTAATAGTAATAAAGTACTGTAGTTTTAGGTATGGTCAATTTTAGTTAAAATTCTTTTAAATAAAGAAGCTGTTTTGAAGCAAAATTTCTTGTTAGTTTTTCAATCGAGTCCCACCATTAATACAGTATAGTTCTATAAATATTCTATATTTCTAGTTGATCATTTCTCCAAGTTGATATCAAGGAATCCATTAAATATCCAACCGGGTGCGTTCCGTCAAGGCAGAAAGGTGCTCCCCGCGCCTTATGAAAAATTGAGAAAATTTTATCGATTGCACTTAGAGACGAGCTGACCAGATCCATGGTTAATAACAAAAATCCAGAGAAGGATGCAAAAAGATGCTCCAGATAGACTGATTGGACAGTGAGTGGCAGGAAGATGGGGGTGAAAAGGAGGAAAGGAATAAGCATGCACTCAGCTCAAGTGCAGGAAAAAGTGCAATAAATGTATTCACTCATTCTGTAGCCTCCTCCTACCAAAGGGCAGGAGCACAAAGAGTGGTGGGACAGATGAGAAGCTCCATCAAGAGTGTGTTTACTGAATATAAACGTAAATATGTATCATTTAGACACCAACACTAAAGGTTTTTTGTATCTCTCACTTCATATCATACAAACCCAGGATTTTTCTTTGTACTGGTCCTTCCTGCAGTTCTGGAAGAGGAAACCAAAGATCCAAGAGCTCAGCTGGTAAAATGGTCAGCCTGAGGAGAGGAGAGGAACGATGAACAGGTAGAAAACTGAAGGCTATCCTTCTATGGTTCACTTAGCATCATGAGCCACCTGTTGCTGGACAGATCCAGGTAAGTGATGTTGTTTAGAAAGAGAGCAGCGTGGGCTGGAAGGCTGGAGAGACGGTTGTTGTTGAGCCCCAGAGTCTGGAGGCGGGGCATGTCCCTAAGCCCCTCCCAGGGAAAGGTAGTCAGCGAGTTTCCATCGAGACGCAGCTCTCGCAGAGCCTTTAGGTTTACAAAGCTGCTGGGGTGGACAGATGTTATGGAGTTGTAGGTCAACCATAAGAAGCGTAGCTCGGACAAGTTGTAGAAGGCTGCCCGGGGCACCCTGGAGATCAAGGTCTTCTCTAGCCGAAGTTTCACTGTGTCAGCTGGAACACTAACAGGAATGGTTGACATCCCAGCATCACTGCACTGAACCAGCCTGTCACAATAAACACAACTATAGTGTGACAGCGGTAGAAAATTCACACTCAACTACGTTTGAAGAAACAAACTGGTCAAACTGGAACTGAATTTGACTCAAAATAATTCTGTTCAGTTCGTTTCACAGCTGCAGGTTTAATCCTAATCCACCTTTATTTTTCTTTCAGGTGAAGTTTACATTAAATAGGTTTATGTTGACCATCAAGTTGAGTGACCATGAGGCCATTTAGTGCTTCAAACATTAAACAGAAGATTATCTGTTGGACAGTTCCAGTCACTGCCTGGTCTTTATGAAAACAGAGCCTCTGCATTACTACACACAACTCACATGACATTAAAAAACACAAATAACACTAAATTCTATTTCTTTAACTCATTTGCATTATATCTCAAGAATTTAAAAGCATTAAACATAATAACCTACAGTTTGACTTAAAAGAATAAAACCGTTTGGGAAACTGAACAGGGAATTTAGAAATCAGAAACACCTGCTGCGCATTGAAACAGAGAAATGAAATTAAAAGAAAATACTCTACCTAAACTCTGCCATCTCACTGCTGCAGACACAAAACACTGGACAAGACTGAGACATCACAGCAGGCTGGAGAACGTGAAGGAGAACCAGCAGGAACATGTTGCCTCAAACAGATCCTACACCCATGAACATCTTTGGTCACTCCACTCCTTCACTGTCTTTACTTGCACTGAAGAATGAAGCTGAATCCCAGATTAACTGGGATTACAGCGCTTACGGACGGGATCATAATCCCTCACCTCTCTGAAGAAAACCGGATCAGAGCATCGGAGCCTGCAGGGCCCTGGAAGAGGTTTTAATTAAACCCCATTAGAGAATTGGGGGTTGAGGCTGCTCCTGCGATGGTCTCCCTGAGGTTCCCATATCTCAGTCTGGGGCTTGGGGCTCCTCTATGTATGGGTCTTGTGGGGCTGGTCTGTGGCTCCTCGCACTTATTATTGAACACTTCTATGGAGAAACCTTATATACACAATGCACATATATACAGGTGTTCTCACAACTCAGGTGTTTCCAGACACATTACCCTGGGCTGTGGGTGGCACTGAACACCTTGAATTAATCATTACCGTCTACTTTTCAAGGACAGTGTAATTGTTGTATATTCATATGCTGCTGTTTATTGTGTGGTATCTTTGCCCTCTGTTTTTGTGTTTGTTCTCTCTTTGCAGCTCTAGCAGCAGATTCCTTGGACCTCTTGTACCATTTTCTTTCTCTGTTAACTTTATCCCTCACTTCTCTTCCTTCATCCTTCCCCTTCACCTCCATCTCCATGTCCATTGGGATTCAAATTAAACAAACAAAATAAAAAATCTAATATATATCTTTTTAAAAACGAGATACATTTATGTAGATAACCTGTCTGTACTTGTTTTACCCTCTGAATGCATACCAACCCACACCTGTCCAGCGGTGGATCTATTTCTCTCTCAGCTCAATGTTTTCTTCAGTTTAGTTTTATTTGAGTATGTTATTATCCTGCTGTTACATGTCTATGTCCTGTTCACTTCTGCTATTTCAGATCCCCCCCCCCCCGTGTTCACTATTCTTTTATTTAATATCTAAAACAATCAGACTGAAAAGAAAATTGTTTCAATCAATGCTAAAGGGTCAGTTTTAACCATTAACACAACTTTTCTGTTGGTCCCCTTTCCTTCTCAGTTTAACTATTTAAATGTGATTCAATTTTTTGCTCTCAGTCCCACTTTTATTGTCAGATGTTTAGATTTTTTTTCTTTCAAATTTAACTTTGTCCTTTTTACACTTTAAATGACTGATTACTTTTTGGATCTGTGATTAAATCACACTACTTCTAGATTCAAGTGGATAAAGCTCAGCTGAAATTTTACAAATAAAATAAAAGTAGACAACTGCAATAAATATTTAGAGCATCACTGTGGGTTATGGTCACTGTAAATAACCTGGAGTTCAGGTTGTAGCCACTAGAGAGTAGCATTGCTCTTTACTTCCCACACATTCACTACGTGTAAATTTTACAATTACTCAACTTCACACTCTTTAAGAAACTTAATTAGACCCTTTCATAACATCTCTCATCATTTTAATGAGTATTTATTCATGTTTAGTTTGTTTTATTTTGTAAATAAATTAGTTAGGAAAATATATTAATAAATTGATTTTCATAAAACTATATTTTGCCTCTGTGTCAAATTATTAATGAGTGTTGATTCCCTGGAAACCCAAAAATCTATTTCTAGAGTCGATCTGATATTAAAGGTCTAACAATGTTAATGACTCATAATTTATGAGACATTATACTTTGTTAGATACTTTAAATATTTTATTGACAGTTTATTAAGCGTAACAACAAAACGCAGGGGCCACTCAGCAGCTGCTCTGCCAGAGCTGGCAGCAACTGACCCACAGGCCCCGCCAGCAGCCGACCGCACTAAGGCAGATCCAGGCCGGACCCAAGACCGAATGATGCCCCGACCCCAGCAGAGGCCCAACAGAGCCAGAGGGCCCAGGCCCTGCCAAGCAGCCATCAGGAGTGAGCGGGCAGATGCCCCAGCCCCAGGCCCCGGACACTGAAAGCCACTAATATGCCGGCAGATGGAAACACCACCCATCAGCAGGAGGTGTGGCAGGGGGAGGGTAGGCCCCACATCAGAGTTGGACCTAAGATATCAGAGGGATGCAGGGGCAAAGATTCAAACTGATGGATAAACAGTGACAAACAGACACAATCACACGTTCCCACCCTCATGCACAACACCCAGCCATTTACATAAACACACCAAGACACACAGTGGATGCTGTACTCCCACTCGCACTCACTCCCCATATACACCCAGGTCCAGGCACTGGTTCCCAGAGGGTGCAACCAGTCCCCAGACCCAGGAGACTGTCCCCTTCATACTGGGGTTAAGATGATGCAGTCCACCACCCCAGACCCTAACCAGACACCCAGCCTCTAGCCCCAGGCTGCAGAGAACAGGGGTGTAGAAAGATGCATTGGTCTTAATTTTCCTTTGCCATTTGGAAATAGTAAGACATCATAAAGCTAAGAAATGTTGTTTTTGATCAGTTTTCATTAAAAAAAATATTCAATTTACTTTATTAATAAAATCTATGGAAAAATAAACATTTGAAAAATGAAAAAAGTTTTCTTAAAGGTCCCATGACATCGGTTTCCATGTTTTCTGACTTATCCATCATGTTGCAACGTTGAGTTCTCACCTTAAACCTGCCAGAAAGAGCAAAAAACGGCGTCCATCTGTCTCCTAGTACAGCCAGTGAGAAGCTCTTCCAGATTTCAGACCCAGGTTTCAAACAGTTTTTTTCACTCCAGCCCGCTATGAGGTCATAGTGATCCGGACTTGCTTATATGGTCAATTCTCCTCCCACATGCACGTTCACGACACCTGGAGCGAGGCAGTGCCGCCGCCATTGCCCATAGACCGTGTAGTGTTTAGTTTCAGTTTCGTTTCTCTTTCACGCGACGGCACTGCCCCCTGCTGCAGCAGAAGTGTCAGGCTGCCAAATAAGGAGAAACCCAGCAGAACCGGAAGGCGGCGCTTTCTTCTGATCTCTGAGTTGCTCGTTAGGAAATAATTACAGCGTATTTTGAGTTATAATGGTGCAACGCTAATCTAGAGGCATCAAAGATTACACCTGTTTAATATAAAGTGATTTAAATATGGAGTCACAGGCACTTTAAATAATGACAACAGCTCTAAATGGAATAGAATAAAATGTCATGGTCCAAGGGACCAACGTCATCAAAAAAGGACGAACAGCCGCAGCAGGAAATGAAAAAACATCACCTTCTCCTGCAGGTGGACTCACCTTCAAGGATCAGCTGAGGAGCTCAGAGTCACTGCTCCTTTGCTGAGGTGGACATCTCATCAGGAGACCCTTTGAAGGAGGTGTTTCAGACATGTCTCACTGGGGGGAGCTCTCATGACTTAAAGAGTCTATCTGTCAGCTGGCCTGAGAACATCTCAGAGTACCTCTGGATGAGCTGGAGAAGGTTGCTGTGAAGTTCTGCTGAGGCTGCTTTCTTAGAGAATTTGTAGACAATAAAATGCCTTTTCTGAAAAGGTAATTAGGATTGTTTTAACCAACAGTTTACAATGTAAAGGATAAACACTGAGATGATTTAGAGCCTTTTGGCTTTCCGTAACTTTTCTTAAAAGTACATGCATTCGTATCAAAAACTAATGTTTCTGATCCACATCCTTTCTAGGATCACTTTGTGTGCAGTCAGTATCAAGATGCAGCAGGTCACTGCAAAAAAAATGTCTATGAAGGACACACTGACCAGACATTAAACCAAATAAATTTGGTTTACGCTGAGTCAACAACCAGATCCGTCATGCTGATTTCCTGTCTGCTCTGTAGTTCACTGTTGTCTATTTCTGTGGGTGTTTGCTGTCTGTCTGCACTTCCAGACAGATCAATACTTCTGTCATAATCTCTGCCAACACGCAAGCGGTACTTTTTACTCACTTCGCTTCCAGAGGAACGAAATGTTTCAGAAATCAAAAGCAGTTTGATTTCTCTCCTGATTGGTTCTGTTTCTGACTAGTTGTAGCTGCAGAGTTTACTGTGTTGGGGTTCTGGACTTTCAGAATCAGCAACACAGTCACTTCATTGGTTTAAAGTTTCCACAGCGTACTACTACACAGCCATCTTACGAAACTAATTCTCAAATGGTTTCTGATATAGTTGATGGTGCTTCAGCACTTGAGATTACACTTGTGTTTACAGTCTAAAAAAGGGCATATGCTGAGGTTTTAAAGTCCAGCACATGTTTGGGTGAACTGAAATGCTGCTCATGATAAGCCAGTCTAACAAACATGGAAGCTTCTGCCTGCCAAAAGATCCCCAAACCTACAAGAGCAACCGCCTGAGGAATGAGATGTCAGAAGGAAGTGAAAACTTTAACATCTGTTAGGGATTTTTAGTTTAACTAAACAAGTTTCTCGTCCGAACAAATTTCTATCATAATTTTAACTCTGAAAGGAAATTGAGCATCAATACTTATATTATGATAGAGACATGTGATGGGTTCAAGTGCTCCAACATTTTCTTGTCTGCATAGATTTGATACTAAGCCAACTGTCTGCTATAAAAATAAGTCTGGATTTCCTTCCAAACCAACCCACGTGGGAACTGTGGTTTAGCTTTAATCAGCACTTGGTCTAACTGACACAAAGTGCACCTTTCCTCTCAGTAGCTGTACACGCCGTAGAGTTCATACACACAGATGGACCCTGAACACCTCGCTACACAAACCATGTTCTGATAACTGACTCAAAACAGTTTGACACAATTAAATGTTTTTTTTTTGTTTAATACATTTGTTCTTCAAAGTTTTCAAGTTGTGCAGCTACACATCTCTTAGGCAGCCCTGCTTATAGTCTGTCTGTTCCGGATTTAAGACAGGTGGCGCTGTTGAATGCCAATCATTTTGCTGGACGTTTTAACAAGACTGAAAAGAGAGTTGTTTGATGTGTCCCACAAGGTTCTGTGTTGGGGCCTCTGAGAGTGTGCAAGGGAGGTAGAGGAGGACCTGTACTTGGAAACAGAGACAGAACATTCAGACAGAAATAAGGAGAACCACTCCAGCAAAGATCCAGACAGGCCTATCCAGTGTCTCTGTCTATCAATTAATAGGTGAGCTAATCGCATTCTTCTGCATTATTCTGAGTCAGAATGTCTCTGGAGACTCTATGAAGAGCTGTTCCAATAGAATGAGCTCTATGGAAACCTGACTGAAAACTATTAGAGATGTTGTTTGTCCAGAGTTATTTAGCAACAACCTTTTCTTGGATCTTGGAAATAAACAATAATTTAGAGATTGATCTGTAAGAGAAGGGTCGAGATCAGTTATTTTTATTATATAAGTTGATAGATTTCAGCATTATTAAAGTAGGCAGGGCTCAATCAATAAATCAGTCAATCGAAAATAATCATTAAAGACCTTAATTTGATTTGCCTCGTTGAGATTCTGAATCTCTTTTTCAAGAGTGTCCTGACCAAGATCAGCAGCAAGAAACATTCACAGATACACATACTGTACATACAATAAATAACAAGAATATCAGCAATAAGATTAACATCTAAAATCAATACATAGTCAATCATAAAATGCTATAATGAAAAAGTGTCCAAAAATAACATATTGCCAACATAAAAAAATGAATAAAACACTCATAAAATGTCCTCAATAAAACAATCAAACAGCTAAATGACTCCATGTAAATCTTTCAACTCCTTTTTTCCCCCAGATATATTTATTGAAGTTTTTAAATGTTAACATTTGAAAAACAAAGAAAAATAAAAACAGCAAAACCAAACTTTTAACCCATACCCACCCCTACCCCCTCCCCCTGCTCTGGCTCAACTCTACACATCACATCCCAGCAACAGAAAGCACAGCATGCACTCAGTCTGGCCGACTTCTCATATCAGTAAAGAAATCCAAAAAAGGTTGCCACATTTGAAAAAACGTATTAGTACTGCCCCTCAGGGTATATTTTATTTTTTCCAGCCTAAAAAAAACATGGTGTCTCTTAAAGTGCCCATGTCATGGTTTTCCATGTTTTCTGACTTATCTATCATGTTGCAACGTTGAGTTCTCACCTTAAACCTGCCAGAAAGAGCAAAAAACGGCGTCCATCTGTCTCCTAGTCCAGCCAGTGAGAAGCTCTTCCAGATTTCAGACCCAGGTTTCAAACCGTTTTTTTCACTCCGGCCCGCTATGAGGTCATAGTGATTCGGACTTGCTTATATGGTAAATTCTCCGTCCACATGCACGTTCACGACACCTGGAGCGAGGAGAACGCCAGTGCTGCTGCCGCCATTGCCCATAGACCGTGTAGTGTTTAGTTTCAGTTTCGTTTCTCTTTCACGCGACGGCACTGCCCCCTGCTGCAGCAGAAGTGTCAGGCTGCCAAATAAGGAGAAACCCAGCAGAACCGGAAGGCGGCGCTTTCTTCTGATCTCTGAGTTGCTCGTTAGGAAATAATTACAGCGTATTTTGAGTTATAATGGTGCAACGCTAATCTAGAGGCATCAAAGATTTAATCTGTTTAATATAAAGTGATTTAAATATGGAGTCATGGGCACTTTAACCAGCTTGATACAGAAGGTGGGTTTGGGGACTTCCACTCCAGAAGAGGGCGACGTCTGGCCAGCAGAGAAGTGAAGGCAACCATTTCTTTCTGGGTGGTGTTTAGATGTGTTGATTCAGTTGGAGTCCCAAAAATGGCAATCAGTGGACAAGGCTCTAAACGTAATCCCATTACAGTAGACATTGCCAGTCCAAAAGTTATGGAGCCGTGGACAAAGGAAAAACATGTGACTTAAATGACAACCAGATCCTAAACAACGTTCACATTTGTCTTCTATCCCTGGATAGATAGTAGACAATCTAGCTTTGGAATAATGGACCCTGTTTACTACTTTAAACTGGATAAGTGAGAGGCGAGCACAGGAGGAAACATTACCAGACCTACATGACACCCCCTCCCACCAGTCATCCCCAAAGTTGAAGCCCAGCTCTTGCTCCCATGCACCTCTGGTTTTTGAACTGGAGTCAACATTAAAATTAAGGATACGACCATATATCTGTGAGATGGTTCCTCTGTGCTGCATATCACAGGTTAGCAAGGCCTCCCATGGTTGACAAGAGGGAGCAGAAGTGTCTCACCTGAAAGTACCTAAACAAATTATTAGCAGGTAAACTGAACAATGATGACAAATTATCATAGGTGTTGAAAATACCATCTGAGTAAAGATTAGCAAAAGACTGTATACCCCGCTGATGCCATAAAGTAAAGCTGAAATCTAGATATGATGGAGGGAACAAATGATTGTTACACAGTGGGCCTAGAGGAGAGGCTGAGACAAATTTGAAGTGTTTTCTAAACTGATACCAAATCTTCAAAGAGTTTAAGAGAACAGAATATGCAACGTATAAAGAGAGGTTGACTGGAAGAGAGGAATAGACAAGAGCAGGAATACTAGTAGTTGAGCTGCATGACCTGGCCTCCAACAGACACCAAGGTAAATTAGGAAAATCAAACCAACACTGAATCTTTTGAATATTAGAAACCCACTAATAAAACCGAAAACATGGGAAGGGCCAGACCGCCAGTGAATTTACATTTCTGCAGCAATGATTTACGAGCTTGAACAGGCCCTGGTCCCCAAATAAAAGAAATGATCATTTTGTCCAAAGCTGCAAAGAAATGCTGTGGTAAAAATAAGGGCAGTGTTTGAAATAAAAACAAAAATGTAGGTAAAACATTAATCTTGATTACGTTTATCCTTCTGATTAGGGTCAGAGGCAGATTATTCCATCTCACAAAGTCCGATTTTAATTTGTTTACAAGAGGAGCAAAATTAGCAGAGAAAAGGCCAGAGAATGTATGTGTTATGTTGACACCTAGGTATTTAAATCCTGAGCGGCTAAAATTAAATGGTAAATCAACCTGTTGAAGTCTGGAAGATGCTGCATTTATGGGAAAACACTTTTTTGGATATTTATTTTATACCCAGAGAATGAACTGAAGTTTCCTAAAATAGACATAATCCCAGAGAGGCAAGTTATGGGTCAGTCACATATAACAACAAATCATCTGCGTTAAAGCCAAACGATGTTCCACACCATTACGCATAACGCCTCTAAAACAGGGAGAAGTTCTTAGTGCGATGGCCAGAGGTTCAATTGCCAAAGCAAAAAGAGACGGAGACAGTGGGCAGCCTTGACGCGTGCCATGTTCCAGTGTAAAATAGTCAGAGTGATTGTTGTTTGTGTGAACACTGGCTCTTGGGGATGTATAAAGCAGTTTCAACCAGCTAATAAATTTGCTACCAAATCCAAATTTTTCCAGCAGCAAATAAGTAAGGCCACTCAACCCTATCAAAGCCTTCTCGGCATCTAATGAAATCACCATTTCAGGTAAGTCATCAGGTCTAGGAGTGTAAACAATACCAAGATGAGTGCGAATATTAGAAAATATTTGACGCCCTTTAATAAAACCATTTTGCTCCTCAGAAATAATAGAAGGCAAAATCTTTTCCACTCGAAGAGCAATCAATTTGGCCAAGACTTTAAAGTGATAATTTGCAACTTTTTCATATTTTTAAATCTTTTCCTTGAGCCAGTCTGTGCTAATATGACCCTTTACAGAGTTAATGAAAAGTCACTTAGCCCCATCTGGTGATTAGATCCAGAATACCACGATTGCAAGATCTCCGTCGCCGCCACGGTACCCAGGAAGTTACGTGTCTCACGAGGGTTAGGCTAATCCAATGTGGCTAGCTGTTATGCTAGCGCTGGAGTGTTTTTAGCTCATGATTCCTGATTTTTTTCAATCTCTCCCTGCTTGAACACAGCTGATTTCTTTGAAAGAGTAAATAACCGCTCCTGTAGAAAGCTATGAAGGCTGAGGAGACATTTCAACAGGTAGATATTGGCGTTTAGAAGCTGAAACGATCTGGTAACTTTTTAATGCAGTGATTTAAAACGGACACCAGAGGGAGCCCAAAACAAGCAAAACTGCATATTATCACTTTAATGTCTGCATTCAATAGTGAAAGCTGCCTATAGGAAGCAGAGGAGGAGGGAGGCTTACCAGAACTATTGAGGCTTGAGTCAAAGTAGGAGGCAAAAGACCCCCCTCCGCTGACTCATTAAACATCGACAGAAGTAAAGGTGCCAACTTGTTAATAAAAATAAATAAAAAATTCAATCGGGAACCCGTCTGGGCCAGGAGCCTTATTAGACTGCATAGATTTAATAGAATGTTGTATTTCTTCTACAGAAAAAGGCGAATCCAAAAGGTCTAGTTGAACGGAATCTATTTTAGGGAACACTAAATTGTCTAAGAAATTATTCATGTCAGTGGTGTCAGGTGGAAATTCTGATTTATACAATGAAGAGTAGTATGACTTAAAGACAGAGTTAATACCTGAAGGGTCCGTGAGAGATACACCAGAATCATCATTTTGAGAAATGGCACGTGCATTCGACTGACGTTTTAGCTGATGTGCTAACAACCTAGTAGCCTTTTCGCCATGTTCATAATAAGTACCCCGTGTTTGTAATAATAATCGTTCAGCTTCACTTCTAGAAATAAGATCGAACTGTGCTTGAACATCAAGGCGTTTTTTGAAAAGTGAGGGAGAGGGGTTCAGTGCACATTCCTGATCTAGAGCTGCAATCTCAGACATGAGTTCAGCAATTCTAGCATTTTGTTTCCTTCTATTATAAGATGAAAATTAAATAATCTGACCTCTGAGATAAGCTTTTAATGACTCCAATATTAGGCAATGTGATGTAGAATCATTCTGATTTAAAAGAAGGAAATCATCAATTGATTTGGAAATAAACTCACAAAACTCTGTCTCAGCCAACAACAATGAGTTAAATTTCCACAGAGATGAATGGGCTTTGAGAGTCGGCAAACGAATATCTAAAAGTAATGGTGCATGATCTGATATTAAAATACTGGAGTAAGCAGAAGAAACAACCTCCGAGTTCAGACCTTTATCTGTGAAAAAGTAATCGATTCTTGTAAAGGACCGGTGTACCTGAGAGAAGAAAGAAAACTTTTTAGTTGAGGGGTTACGATGTCGCCAAGGATCGACCAGGCCATTCTGAGTAAAAAAATCAGAAAATGACTTGGACATGGCCGACTGAGAAATAATGCGAGAGCTGGAACGATCCAATACTGGGTCCATTACACAGTTTAGATCCCCTCCTAAAATTAAGAGATGAGAGTTCAAATAAGGTATACTGCTAAGGAGCCTGTGTGAAAATCCAGCATAGTCAAAATTAGGTGCATAAATGTTAACAAGCACAACTTTGACCTGCATTAAAGCCATACTCAGTAGCCAGGTAAACAAACGAGGTCTCGCTAGCTAGTTTACAGAAACACGACTCTGCGCACTCACCCCTCCCGTCGGGTAAAATCCATAAGCCAGCCTCCCCCCGGATGGGACCCTGTTTTGCGACGATAACAATGCAGAGTCTAACTTCACTGTTCCCCCAGCTTTTCACCTCCAAACGATTTTAGTTTTCTGCTAGCTGAAAATGTGTTTTTTGGGGGGGACTCTGGTATTTGTATCTTAAAATAGAAGCTCTAACCGATGGCTAATTCGCTAATTCTGTCCTCCTTTCACTTCCGGGATGTTCAGACGGAAAATGTGTCCGGGCGGATTAATGCCAATCCAAGCAGTGAGGAAATGCGGCAGACAGACAGCTGGATTGTCCAATCCTATCATTCGGTCCAAACGATAGGATTGGCTGAAGTTTTTAGAGAACTGCGGGACAACTACTTTATTGATTTATTTCCGGTTTTTTTTTTTTGTCTCCACAATATAATTATGGCTATACTATGTTGGAACGTTGTTAAGAGGCTTTAAAAAAAAAGTTAAAAGCTACATTGTTTACCTGGCTACTGAGTATGGCTTTAAGAGACCAGCGACAATAAGATATCTGCCATTAACATCTGCGATGACGTCAGTAGCTGTAAACTGTGTCTTCTTGTTGATGAGGACTGCTACCCCTCTTGATTTAGAGTTAAAATTAGAATGAAAGACTTGACCTATCCAGGAAGAACGGAGTTTATGGTGATCCCTAAAACTAAGATGAGTTTCCTGCAAAAACATAATATCGGAATTAAAGCGCTTCAAATGACTGAAAACATTAGACCTCTTAGTGGAATTTCCCATACCACGAATACCAACTGAGAAAACGAGTAGGAGAGCCTGCAGTTAGAGTGCTAGACTTCAAATTAGAGGACATGTGTAAACAGTAAAAATAAAAAATATAACTCCAATAAAGTTGTCAAGAGCCAGAGCAGATCCCAAAATCCTAAACAAACCCAAAACCCCAGTATAAAACAAAAAAGGAAAACACACCGAAAAGCCTCCAAAAGGGAGATGGTAACAGAAGAACCTCCAGAAAACGATTGAGGCCATTTTAACGTGGCCCCAAGACGGGAAATAAGCTGAGCTAACCCTAAAATGGTAGCTCCTACAGATTGAAAACTTTAAATAAGCTATTTAAGAAAATGGTCCGTCATAACTGGCACAGTAATTATACTATAGGAAAAAAATAAATAAAATTTATATATACTATTGTAAACACAGGGACTGAAAAATGCACATCAAACCTGAGAAGTGAAGGGTATAACCACTTATTTCAGCTTTACAATGGACAAATGGTCCAAACTCAAAGCAGAATTACTCCATCAAGATAAACAAATGAATAATTTTCACTAGACAATGAAGAACGATATAACAGCAGTGATCATAAGGTGTTGATCAGTCTTTATTTATACTCTTAATGTAAACCATGGCATCCTCTGCAGAGTCAAAGTTTTTATCCACACCGTTATAGCTGATCCTGAGCCGAGCCGGGTAGAGAAGGCCATAGCGCACTCCCTCCATCCCACGGAGCAGCTTCCTCGCTTCGTTAAAGGCAGCGCGTGCACGGGCCACCTTGGCAGTGTGATCAGGGAAGATTAAGATCCTCGATGAACCAGCGCTGGTCTGTCGGGACTCTCTGGACCGCCGCAGAGCTTCAGCACAATCGCTGTAGTAGTGGAATCTGCCGATGATAGGCCGTGGACGCTCACCCACTCGCGGTTTCGGCTGGGACGTCCTGTGCGCCCGGTCCAGCAGCGGCTCCTTCTCCTGAAGCGCTTCCTTCAACAACATTGCGACCGAGGAAGTAGACACAATCGTTTCCTCCGTGACCCCCACAATACGAATGTTGTGACGCAACCTGACTTCAAGGTCTTCACATTTTGTTTCCAACCTAGCGACCTCAGCCGCTAGGCTATCGAGTTTAGCTCTAACCTCTGTGACGCCATCAGAGCAGGTAGAGAGCGACTGACCCATTTCTTCCAAGGTGCCACGGAGGTCTGCTAACTTAGCGTCTGTAGCTGCTTTATCACTGGCGAACTGCGCCTTAACTGATTGTAGGTCAGCTTTGATAGTTGACAAATAATTCCCCAAGGCTACTCGTAACTCGGTTTTAAAAATGTCGGCAATGTCCGTCCTCAAGGTAGCTAGCAATTCTAGCCTCAACTCTTCAGTGTCAGGGCGATGTTCTGCCCTAGGCGAGGTGCTCCCACCAGGTGGGGGTGGAGTAACAGAGCCCGGGGCACATGCCTGGGCTCTGTTGGTGTTTCTGCCAGACAATGTGGTCCCCATAATATATTTTAAAAAAGCAAAATAAAAACACCTCAACGATAAACAAACACTTTAGACGAGTCCCTCATGGAGCTGGCCACAGAAAGTGCCCAAAAAGACCACAAAGTTTAAACAAATCTGCAGGAGCCCCGAAGTATCAGTCTTACTCCATTAGGAGCTCAACAGCGCCCCTCACTTCCAACTCCTTTTAAAGTATTTAGTGAGACCAGTTCACCCAAATATAGATGTTCTTGAAACCAGTGAAGCCTTGATTATTGTGAGAACACTGGTAACAATGGACTGAAAAATATTTTAAACAAAGATAAAATTTAAAATGTGGAGAGGACAGGTAGAGGCTTTCATTGAGTTCAGGTTAGCTCAGGTTGAGAAACAGGAGCTAAAAACAGGACTGGAGTCAGAACAGAGGAAGCTGAGAGAGAGGTGCTGGATCTAACCTGACTGACTTCATCCACAAAGAAGGACAGAAGGTTTTCTCAGCTCCTGTGTTTCTGACTGTGAATTTAAAGGTACTGGCCAGAGGGAATTTTCCTTTTAATGACATGTGTAAAAAGTATTCAAATATCCTTTGGCAAAAAAACAAAATTTTTCCCAAGGCTGGATTTTAAGAAAAAGCAATTTTTGTAAACGTCTCCGGAAAAAAAACGCTATTTCCGTGTTTGCCCCTGCCCCGGCCACTTACGTCATACCAGGCATAGCTTTCGGAGAGCAAACAGGAAAAGGTTAAAACTATGGCAGAGAACACTTCATCAGAGTCAGATGTAGCATCAGAAACTTCTGCTAGTCAGTCAGAATTATCTGCTTTTATTCTGATGAAGACGGTGATTATCAGGTAAATAAAGATTTAGGAGATCAGGCTACATGTTTGAGCCAGTTAGACCCCGACCAAAAAGTTCGGTCATAATCTATTTTTATCCGTCATTTAGCCTAATAATAATAAAAAAACCTTGTATTTATGACATTTTAATGGCATTTAATTTTCATTCATTTAAAATAATACATTAATTGTTCATTGGCCGCTTCATCCTCCACTGATTGTTGCGCTGCGGAGGTGAAGCGCTCTGAGTGACAGGTCGCTGCAGCGCTGAACGCTCAGAGATGAGCTCAGCGGCAGCAGACTGAATGAAGTGTGTCCACAGACTGCTGGTCACTGAAGACGCCGGGCTGGCTTGTTCCTGATACCAGCAGTAATGTTTAGACGGAATGCATCACCGTTTTTCAGCTCCTCTAGGGCGGATTGGAGCCTCACCGAGACGCGGAGCCCCGCTCGGAGCCGCCGCGGGCGGAGTTCATTTTTAAGAACATCATTTAATGAAAACATTGAATCCAAAGAGACATTAGACAGGAGCAGGTCTGGTGGTTCAGCAGATATAGGGCTGATCTAAGTCTAAACCAACTGATCAGCCAGCCATCATCCAGATTCTGCCTCATATTGACGCGACGGAGCGTCCTTTACGCACAAGGATTCTTGTGCGTAATTCTCGTATCGAGACAATAATTGATACACACCTGATCACAAATAAAGCACCAATAACTGCCGTTATAATAAATATTTGAAGACGTCTGTATGAACAAACTGTGATCTAACTCCTAAATGCGACTTACTGTACGTTCGTTCAGATTCTTTTTATTCCGTTCAGAAACGGGGGTGGAGGTGAGGTAACGAGTGTGTGTGTGTACGTGCGCGGCCCACAGTCTGAAATAATTTCTTAAATTAATCATTTTATAACTCAGCTCACCAGCTGAGCGGCCAGGTTTCCCGTCTCCAAAAGGTGCATTCAATCCCAAAGTTTGCGGAGAAAGTGACGCACCTTTCAGGCCTGTTTTTTTATAAATTAGGACGCTTTTTTTAGGATGATTTTTGGCGATGATGCTGCAGTTTTACAGGTCCCAGTTGGAATCTGAGCTTCATTTTTTAGGTCCAACCTCCGACTGTATCCCATTGACCAAGCCCAGTAGTTTGAGTAGCAAGTTTCTTCAAAGTGGGTGGTCGCTACAGATCCGTGAAGATGAACTGCATTTCCAGTGCGCCCTCGTCCTGCTCACAAAACGTTTCCATGCCTTAAAAGTGGTGGCGTTTTGGGGAAACTCGTGCAGGACTCGGACATATGGCTCCGATTTTTTTGTGCAGCCGTGCAGAAGGCATTTATACACCATTCTAACCACGAAGGTGAACAGAACTTAGCTAATACAATTGTTTTCGACGGGAAGGTCTGGTTGTTTACAGAGACGGTGCCTCGATGAGCGTCATCAGTGACGTATGCGGAAAAACTGTTCTTCAAGATGAGACACGGGAATTTAGGCTGAATTGATTTAATTTATGACAAATTTGCTGATCGACATGAAAAACTGATATCTGGTATTGCTCATATAAATAGTAAACTGTAGCTACATACTATTTATACAATTTTGATGCTTGGTCTGGCCAGTACCTTTAAAAGAGAATAGGAGATCTTTTAGATGGAGCAGATGAACATGAAGATGAGTCTCCTTCCAAAAGTGCTCAGCTTTTCGGCAGTAACGCTTCAAGCTGTGAATTCAGAACGGAGAGGCAGTGACCATTACAGAAGATACTGGAGGACTTCAGGCAGCAGTCTCACATTGGGTCAGGACCCAACTGGTTTGGGGTTTTACTATATGAACTCCAGAAGTTAAAGCAGCTCTCTGGAGCATTTTTCTCTGTATCAAAGTTTTCTAAATGTTTTAAATGATATTTCAGGTCTAAACTATGATCTATGGGTTGAGTTCCACAACATCTGTCATTCTGATGAAGACCCTCCTTCCTCCTAGAGACCCCTTTCCATTATTTCTTGCCGCCGACATTTTTTAGCCAATGAAATTCAAATGTCTGCATTCTCTCAACATGCACGCGCATCGACCAAACCTGTACAAGTAGGGGGCGCTGTCGTACAGGACGCTCCGTGTGTCTCTCTGTTTGCGTCTCAGCGTCATGGCTCATTTCTACTAAAAACCTACCCATTCTCCAGCTAAAGATGGATTTATTTTTATTTTTAAACCTTTCACCTCACAGAATGGCAAGGCTTGACAGGGTTACGCGTTTATTTTGGTCAGAAAGTTCATCCAGGGCCGAGTCAAGTTCAGCTTCAGAGTCCAGCAGCAGCTCTCTGCTAACAGAGCTAATATCAGAAGCAGCAGGGACAGAGAGGGCTCATCAGACCCTCCTAGTGTTGTTGGAATAAGATTGTGAACTGTGAGTGATTAAACCCTACACATTGAGCTGTACAGTTCATGCCGTGTGCACACGTGACCAGACGCGCGTGTCGAGATGTTTTGAGGAGGAGCCTTTGGACGCTAGATTCAAAAACTGCTCTCTTGATGAAATTCTCCAGATTGCTGCTTTAAATACAATTGAAAAAAATATTCAGTGTTTCCATTATAATTGATTTATAAGCTAAATATGATGACCATAAATTTAAATATAGACAATATGAGCTGAAGTTGTTTGTGTTATTTAGCATTTTGTTTCTGTACCTTAACAGTTGAGGTTTATTACTGCTGTAGTTCTGAGGGTCAGAACCGTTGGGCTGAAGCACAGACTGGATCAGAAAATGCACAAGAAATAAAATCAGAACCAGTTTGCTGCTTAAAGTTAATAAGTTACTTCTTTTTACAACCGATCAATAAGCAGTGCTGAATGAGTTGAACTTTCTGGATTGTTGTGCTCCTGATGTTTGAAATGTGAACCACTTGTTTGAGTTTAGTTTCTAAAATCAATGTGCTTTGGATGATGCTTATACATTACATTCTGTCCTCATTTCTAAGATTTTGCTCTAAAGTTGTTAATGCATGAATGACAGTTTGACAGTTGAATAAAAAGAGAATGTGAGGAAGTCTCACATCAGCCTAAAGTTTGATCATAAAGTCAGTTTTACAGTTCATGCCGTCAAATCTCCACCAGCCAAGTGACCAACAAGGTCAAACTGCAGTCAAACACAGACAACACCATGTGACTAAACCCACAGATCTGACCCCGCTCCTCTGTAACATTATATAAGGTTACACCACCGGCACAGACCTAATCAGGCCCACATATTTGTCTAGAGTTGGGAGTTATGGGGCTTTTAACAGAGTTCAGAACATTATGTCACATTTATTGATTCCCTCCCCTCAGAACAGTATTTCCTTTTCTCTGCTGGTCTGCTCACAGACTGTTCAGTCCAACAGCTGGACAAAACAATAAATAAACACCAGAATAAAGGATCAGTCTAACAGCTGGACAAAACAATAAATAAACACCAGAATAAAGGATCAGTCTAACAGCTGGACAAAACAATAAATAAACACCAGAATAAAGGATCAGTCTAACAGCTGGACAAAACAATAAATAAACACCAGAATAATGGATCAGTCTAACAGCTGGACAAAACAATAAATAAACACCAGTATAATGGATCAGTCTAACAGCTGAACAAAACCATAAATAAACATCAGTATAATGGATCAGTCTAACAGCTGGACAACACAATAAATAAACATCAGTACAATGGATCAGTCTAACAGCTGGACTAAATAATAAATAAACATCAGTACAATGGATCAGTCTAACAGCTGGACTAAACAATAAATAAACACCAGTATAAAGTATCAGTCTAACAGCTGGACAAAACAATAAATAAACACCAGAATAAAGGATCAGTCTAACAGCTGGACAAAACAATAAATAAACACCAGAATAAAGGATCAGTCTAACAGCTGGACAAAACAATAAATAAACATCAGTATAATGGATCAGTCTAACAGCTGGACAAAACAATAAATAAACATCAGTATAATGGATCAGTCTAACAGCTGGACGAAACAATAAATAAACACCAGAATAATGGATCAGTCCAACAGCTGGACAAAACAATAAATAAACACCAGAATAATGGATCAGTCTAACAGCTGGACAAAACAACAAATAAACACCAGAATAAAGGATCAGTCTAACAGCTGGACAAAACAATAAATAAACACCAGAATAATGGATCAGTCTAACAGCTGGACAAAACAATAAATAAACACCAGAATAAAGGATCAGTCTAACAGCTGGACAAAACAATAAATAAACACCAGAATAAAGGATCAGTCTAACAGCTGGACAAAACAATAAATAAACACCAGAATAAAGGATCAGTCTAACAGCTGGACAAAACAATAAATAAACACCAGAATAAAGGATCAGTCTAACAGCTGGACAAAACAATAAATAAACACCAGAATAATGGATCAGTCCAACAGCTGGACAAAACAATAAATAAACACCAGAATAATGGATCAGTCTAACAGCTGGACAAAACAACAAATAAACACCAGAATAAAGGATCAGTCTAACAGCTGGACAAAACAATAAATAAACACCAGAATAAAGGATCAGTCTAACAGCTGGACAAAACAATAAATAAACATCAGTACAATGGATCAGTCTAACAGCTGAACAAAACCATAAATAAACATCACTATAATGGATCAGTCTAACAGCTGGACAAAACAATAAATAAACACCAGAATAAAGGATCAGTCTAACAGCTGGACAAAACAATAAATAAACACCAGAATAATGGATCAGTCTAACAGCTGGACAAAACAATAAATAAACACCAGTATAATGGATCAGTCTAACAGCTGGACAAAACAATAAATAAACATCACTATAATGGATCAGTCTAACAGCTGGACAAAACAATAAATAAACACCAGAATAAAGGATCAGTCTAACAGCTGGACAAAACAATAAATAAACACCAGTATAATGGATCAGTCTAACAGCTGGACAAAACAATAAATAAACACCAGTATAATGGATCAGTCTAACAGCTGAACAAAACCATAAATAAACATCACTATAATGGATCAGTCTAACAGCTGGACAACACAATAAATAAACATCAGTATAATGGATCAGTCTAACAGCTGGACTAAATAATAAATAAACATCAGTACAATGGATCAGTCTAACAGCTGGACTAAACAATAAATAAACATCAGTACAATGAATCAGTCTAACAGCTGGACTAAACAATAAATAAACACCACTATAATGGATCAGTCTAACAGCTGGACAAAACAATAAATAAACATCAGTACAATGGAACAGTCTAACAGCTGGACTAAACAATAAATAAACATCAGTATAATGGATCAGTCTAACAGCTGGACAAAACAATAAATAAACACCAGAATAAAGGATCAGTCCAACAGCTGGACAAAACAATAAATAAACATCAGTACAATGGATCAGTCTAACAGCTGGACAAAACAATAAATAAACACCAGAATAAAGGATCAGTCCAACAGCTGGACAAAACAATAAATAAACACCAGAATAAAGGATCAGTCTAACAGCTGGACAAAACAATAAATAAACACCAGTATAATGGATCAGTCTAACAGCTGGACAAAACAATAAATAAACATCAGTACAATGGATCAGTCTAACAGCTGGACTAAACAATAAATAAACATCAGTATAATGGATCAGTCTAACAGCTGGACAAAACAATAAATAAACATCAGTACAATGGATCAGTCTAACAGCTGAACTAAACAATAAATAAACATCAGTACAATGGATCAGTCTACCAGCTGGAATTTAGGTTTGATTATGTTGTTAAGAAGCAGATGTTAATAATAGTTAGAAATTGTTGGTCTGGATCAAACTTCTGCTCCAGAACTTTTATTTAAATCAAAACTAAAAATAACCTATAAACAGATCACCCAGTTCACAAAACATAATTTTGTGTTCAAGAATGACTTCATCAAACATTGCATCCTCTGATTTCCATTTTCACTTCCTGGTTCCTCACTGTCCACTCCAAAAGAATAGTGTAGAGCCTCTATATCCAGTGTCCTCATAAACCACAGACTTTTAATGATTTTGAAGTGTCTGTTCTCAGCTCAACATGAAGAAAAGCAGTGATGCTCACAGAAGACATTTTTACTTCAACATTGGGTAAAAAAAGCAGAGGAGAATCAAATAAACCCTTCCTCCTGACAGATTACCAGTGGAGTGGTGGATTAGCATCAGTTATGAAGGTTCACTTTGACATGATTTTATGAAGGGTTGACATTAAGGCCTGAACAGCTTAAAGGTGCCATATGGAGAACTTGAGTGATCATTTTTAATCCAAGGTACCAAGGCCCATCCCAAAACATCCCTTCTCCCCCCTCCTGCTCCCTCCAACCCCACTTGTGCATGTGCATCACTCAAGTCTCTAATGCATTTTTTGCTAAGTTTATTCACCAGACTTTTCTCAGTTTTTCTTTCTGAAGTTGATGTAGCCCTCAGTGGCCAGGGAATGACTAACTTTTTAGCAGGTCCCTGACCACTCTCTTCTGGTATGGAGAAGAACAGGAAGACACGGAGTGTTGGTGCCTTACAGGTTTGTGTGAGGCACATGCTCTTTGATTGATAGCCAACAATGTGGAAACACAAATTTTATTGGCTTAAAAAAGTCACCGGTCATTGTGAATTCAAAGGGGTCTATGGGAGGAAGGAGGGTCTTCAGAAGAATAACAAATGTTGTGGAACTCTACCCATATATCCTGAACTATCATTTTAAACATTTATAAAACGTTGATACATAAATAAATACTCCAGACTGCATTTATAAGATTTAAATCAGCTGCTAGAAGAACATCTGAAGAAACCTCACCTGTTTGTGATCTTGTTGGGTTTTTGCTTGTAACGTTATTGTTTTTTATTAACATATCTGACCTGCGGGTTTAATATGTGAACGTTTTATATTTCGACTGATATTCTGTGTGTCAGCGCTCCAAGCCAGAGCCTGTTTTGGGGTTTTATTGGCCTCTGATCTGTTTACTGAGTACACATCAGGTTTTGATGTTGTAGAATTTTCCAGTTATTTCGTTCTCTGAATTTGCACAATCCTAAGAATTTAAACCATACGTGGAAATAAAGTTGGTTAATCAAACATTGAATCAATTCCTAAAAATGATAATAGGTCAAATCAAATCTGTATCTCAATGTCTCACAAGAATATTCTTTCAAATTTAAGGATTTTAAACACATTTTGTTTCCAGCCAAATCATGATTTGAATGATATTGAAATCCAGATGGATAGATCAGATGATAAAAATGTAAAGTATGCCGACAGATGGAGGTGAGATTTGAAGGCTTTGTATGATTTTTTAGTTTAAAACAGGACATTTGTGCAGAGAGAACACGGTAAACGGATGTGCTACAGCTCGTTTAACGAGCTGCAGGAAGAATCGACCTTTATTATGATTAAAAACCTTTTGCACAGAGACACCACTTTTACAGAGTTAACTGGTTTTCTAGTTTTCATGACAGGAAGCTGAATGAGGCGGTGGGAGTAGAACGCAGTGAAGTGAATCGTGAAGTGTTTGGGATGGAGCCGTTTGTTCAGTGACCTACTCTTCCTCAGTCCCCACACCAGGTTCTAGCCAATGATGGGGCCGGCTTTATGAATGGGCTTACTGAACCACAGATCATCAGATGGCACTACCTACCACAGACTGCCAGCTCCCTACAGAACCAGGATTCAAACCCCAGACCTTAGAGCTGCCAGGCAACGGGTGGATGACACTAGACCCAACAGCTCACTGATTTCAGCTGGAAGTCAGATCACATGGTAAGAAGGACAAAACTTTGTTTCTCCAAAACTTCAACTTTTCAAGAAATGGGAAAAAATGTGTTTGTTTACAAACATAAACCCTGCCTGGATCATCCCAAAATCACAAGCTCCTTGTGACTTTCTGCTTCATAGAGTAAAACCACCAATAGATGACCAAAAGATCTTTGTAAAAACATGAAAATATGAAAAATCTGATGCAAGATTTAGTTTTAGAACTCATTCTAGATCTTGAATCATATCTATTTAGATCTGGTCTAGAAATCATTCCAGATCTAGAGCTGGTTCTAGATCTAGAACAGGGCGGAGATGTCTTTGTTCTGACTCCGTAGAGTTGGTAAAACTCTTAAAGTGCCCATGTCATCGTTTTCCCTGTTTCCTGACTTATCTATCATGTTGCAACGTTGAGTTCTCACCTTAAACCTGCCAGAAAGAGCAAAAAATGGCGTCCATCTGTCTCCTAGTACAGCCAGTGAGAAGCTCTTCCAGATTTCAGACCCAGGTTTCAAACAGTTTTTTTCACTCCAGCCCGCTATGAGGTCATAGTGATCCGGACTTGCTTATATGGTAAATTCTCCGCCCACATGCACGTTCACGACACCTGGAGCGAGGCAGTGCCGCCGCCATTGCCCATAGACCGTGTAGTGTTTAGTTTCAGTTTCGTTGCTCCCTGCTGCAGCAGAAGTGTCAGGCTGCCAAATAAGGAGAAACCCAGCAGAACCGGAAGGCGGCGCTTTCTTCTGATCTCTGAGTTGCTCGTTAGAAAATAATTACAGTGTATTTTGAGTTATAATGGTGCAACGCTAATCTAGAGGCATCAAAGATTACACCTGTTTAATATAAAGTGATTTAAATATGGAGTCACAGGCACTTTAAACCGGCTTTTCTGCTCTGACAGGTTTCTGGAGTTTTCTTCTACAGGATGAATCATGATGAACTGAAGAGCTCCAGGTGTTTTAAATCACGTCCCAAAATGTTTCTCCTGTTTGTTTGTTTTTTATGTGCAGCTCTGATCTCTGATTGGACTCTGATCATTTTGTGTTCCGAGCATTTTTTATGGTTCTTTAATGACCGCCCAGAGTTTCCTGGTTCTCTTGTTCTTTCAGCAGGTGTTTGGGTTGGCGTGATGACCCTCTGTGGTATAACATCCTGTCACCACCCCAAATGGTTCAAGGAACATCCTGTCATAGTGAAACAGTTGGATAATCACAGAACAAAGTCTCAGTTATTTGTCTGGAACAGACAGACCCGCCAAAGCAAACATGTTCTGCAGAACATGAATTCCTTGAACGTGGGGAGATGTGAACCATATTTGAACCTGTTGACCCAGAGGATGATTCTTCCATTCATCTTCTTTGGCGCTGCAGCGCTGAATGAAGCTCAAATACAAAATAAAGAATTAATCATCTTAAAGCTTTTCTCTATTCTAGAAAAAATTAAATTTTTTCTATTTGCCATCAAGTATCCATTTTCTCAGATCTTCTATGATCCAGGAATCAGGAGTTTGTTCTCTCTGCTACCATTTTAATAAGAATCACTCCTCCCTCTGTTGGTGCCATCATGTTATGATGGATTACTGATTTCAAAATGACTGAACTATTAACACATGACCACTTGACTGATTATTATTACAAATTATGAGATCATAAATGGATTTAATTTGTTTAAACATTGAAATAAAACACAAATGCTGGAAATATATATATATTTTTTAATAATATAGATTTTGATCAGGTTTAGTTCCCTCCTGTCCTCAAGACAACTGGTTTGGATCCACTGGACCTCAACAATGCCAGACCTAATGAAAACCTAGAAAGATGTCTAAGCCCAGCCTCCTGGGCCAGGTCTAATGCTGACCTCTATGACCCTCCAGTCTGGGTTTGGAGAACATCACAGGACCTCTGCTGGAGACTGAGATCTATTATTCTCCACCTCTCTGTCACATCTGATACCATCTCTCAGGATTCTAATGACAGTCTCATTGGTCTGGTCCAAAGCCGTCCATCAGCAGTAGAAACTCACTCCTCTGAAGCCCCAGTTATTCACGTGGTACCACAAGGCTCTGATCCTGGTCCTCTCCTCTGTATGATCCCCTTGATCAAATCAGATGGGGCCAAGGACTTGAATTCCACTCATATGCTGATGATGCTCAAATCTACATCCATCTATCTACATTCAGCTTCACTGCAGTCAAGTTTCAGAGTCACTAAAAATCCATCACATGACCCATAAGTCACTTTCAGGTGCCTGTCGTCGGACTGTCCTAGAACTCCAGGTCCTCTGATGCTGGACGGCTCTTCAGAGCTATCAGAGATCCAACTCTCTGGAATGTTCTCCCTGCTGATGTACTTCATGGAAACATTTTTAAAAAGCCCCTTAAATGCCACCAATGAAACAGATTTCTTTGATCTTGTTATTTTATTGATCATTATTTTATCACAATCATAAAAAATATATATATTTTTTGAATGATGTTAAATAAATCCAAGATTTTAACATGAATACTTATTATGAGTCAGGAAGAAATCTGACCATGACAGAAAACAACCTGATGAAGGAAACCACCAACACAGAATGATGGACAAACAAGAACCAGGTGTGGAGATCCAGAAGGAAAACAGAGGAGTTGATTATGGGAGTCGAACATGGACATGAAACAAGCTGCGGAGGCGAGATGGTTCCCACAATGTCACCATGACTCCAACAAAGTAAATGCAAATTCATGAAAATCAGAAGGGTGAAGTGAAACCAAACTCCTGGACCAGGACCAAGCTGTCTAACGTGTCCTTCACTTCAGTCAGAGCAGGCCTGAAGTTTTGTTTATTTGTTTAGCAGACACTAACCCATCTTCAAGAAACTCCTGTATTAAGAGCATCATCTAGACTAGCACAGGCATGTCCAAAGTGCGGCCCGGGGGCCACTTGCGGTCCTTGGTGTGATTTTGTGTGGCCCTCACTCAGATGGTAGAATTTAGTCTTCCAGCAGGCTGTTGATGCACTTTTTAACATTTTTAAGTTCAGGTTTTTACTAACATGAGGCAGAACAACAAAAAATACAGTTGCACTATAAATCCTTTTTAGATGTTAAAGGTTAAATCCATCTTTTATTATTCAAATTATTTATTTTAACCTAATTTCCAGATAAATAAAACCTCCAACCTTCATTGACTTTTACTACAAAGCACACTTGTGAGCACCGTTCAAGAAACTTGGAATATATATGGACTCAAATAATTTCTCAGGACTAAGAAACTAGAAAACAATCGACCAATCAAATCCAACAAATCTGATGCTTTTTAAAGGAAAACCTACTTGACCCATGTTTGTATTTACAAAAGTAATTAACCTTTTATACAAGAAAGCAAATATTGTGTTCTGTTCATTAAAATGTTGCATTCAGTGCAAATAAACAAAATCACAATAAAAACATTTTTTTTGCATTTTTCAAATTAAAGTGTTTTTTAATTTTGTGGCCCCTGAGGACTTGGCGATTTTGGCCTTGTCTCGAACAGTTTGGATACCTGGACTAGCACCTCCCTTCCTCTACTCTACTGTACTCTCTTTGTGCACTTCCCTCTTCTTTTCCCACACTGTGACCTCTGACTGAGCCTGCTACTGTTCATCCCTCTATGTAGTTTGTTCTTAGCCTCAGTGGTAACTGATTTGTTACCTTATTATTTGTAAGTCACTTTGGATAAAAGTGTCTGATAAATACATAAACATGAAAACTTTTCTCCAAAGCCACTTACGACAATTAACCCACTAGGCATGTTCTGATCTGTGGGGGAAAACATCAGGAAACTCATGGGGAGCACATGTTAACTCCATAAGAAAGGCTGCAGTTGGGAATCGAACCTGCCACCTTCTTGTTGCGAGGCAGCTATGCCATCATAATATAATAAAAAAACATCAAACAGATAAATATCAAACCACAAACCTTATGAAGGATCAAAGAGAACTTCTAAGAGGGTTTCTGATAAATGTTTGAACCTACATTTTCTTGGTTCATTCCTTTAACTTTTGCTGCTTTGGATCAGTTGGAAATAAGAGCTTTGATCTAGGCTGGGGGAGGGGGGGGGGGGGGGGGGGGGG
>SSNR01000032.1:454158-483220 GCA_006937965.1 Callopanchax toddi | reverse complement strand
GGAGACTGGGGGTTTGAACTTCATCTGACGTCAGAATCTCTGTAAAGATAAGCTAAAGCTCAACATTAAAGTCCATCCTCCCTTCAGAGGTTCATGGGACACGGAGCGTCCCGACGCACTCAGTCTGGCGCAGTCTGCGGAGCCGAACCGACACCATGAGGGGACCGAACCGGAGCCGTGAGTCCAACTTGAGTGAATGAAGGCTGAGGAGGAGAGATGGGGAGCGAAGAGCTGCTCGTCACCCTGCAGATCCTACCCGGGTTCTTCTCCAGCTGCCTCTTCCTGGCTCTCTACGACTCGGTGCTCCTCGTGAAGCGCGCCGTGGGGCTGCTGAGCCGCTCCACGGGCTGCGGAGAGTGGCGCCGCATGCTGACCTCCGCGGGGCTGCGCTCCATCTGGAACGGCTTCCTGCTGGACGCGCACAAGCAGGTAGGGTCCAGACCCGGTTCTATATCAGCAGGTAGGGTCCAGACCCGGTTCTATATCAACAGGTAGAGTCCAGACCCGGTTCTATATCAACAGGTAGGGTCCAGACCCGGTTCTATATCAACAGGTAGGGTCCAGACCCGGTTCTATATCAACAGGTAGAGTCCAGACCCGGTTCTATATCAACAGGTAGGGTCCAGACCCGGTTCTATATCAGCAGGTAGGGTCCAGACCCGGTTCTATACCAACAGGTAGAGTCCAGACCCGGTTCTATATCAACAGGTAGGGTCCAAACCCGGTTCTATATCAACAGGTAGAGTCCAGACCTGGTTCTATATCAACAGGTAGAGTCCAGACCCGGTTCTATACCAACAGGTAGAGTCCAGACCCGGTTCTATATCAACAGGTAGAGTCCAGACCCGGTTCTATATCAACAGGTAGAGTCCAGACCCGGTTCTATATCAACAGGTAGAGTCCAGACCCGGTTCCATATCAACAGGTAGAGTCCAGACCCGGTTCTATATCAACAGGTAGGGTCCAAACCCGGTTCTATACCAACAGGTAGAGTCCAGACCCGGTTCTATATCAACAGGTAGGGTCCAGACCCGGTTCCATATCAACAGGTAGAGTCCAGACCCGGTTCTATACCAACAGGTAGAGTCCAGACCTGGTTCCATATCAACAGGTAGAGTCCAGACCCGGTTCTATACCAACAGGTAGAGTCCAGACCTGGTTCCATATCAACAGGTAGGGTCCAGACCCGGTGCTATACCAACAGGTAGATTCCAGATCCGGTTCTGACTGGGTCTGTAGAGCTAGTAGCCCCTGTTAACCCAGTCAGGCCCCCGTTAACCCAGTCAGGCCCCCGTTAACCCAGTAAGGCCCCCGTTAACCCAGTCAGGCCCCCGTTAACCCAGTAAGGCCCCCGTTAACCCAGTCAGGCCCCCGTTAACCCAGTCAGGCCCCCGTTAACCCAGTCAGGCCCCCGTTAACCCAGTAAAGCCCCCGTTAACCCAGTCGTGGTTACTAATGAACCTACTAATGATGTTGATGTTTTTCCAGACTGGTTGATGCTTTTGTCTTCATTTAAATTGACTTTTAAAATGAGAAACAATGAGAAACCCTCAGTTTCTTTAAAATCCTCTAGATCCTCGTAGAACTGTAATTTTAGTTTCTTCAAAATGTTTTTTTTATGAATTATGTTGCAAAAACTAATTTTCTCTCAAAGGTTTTACGTATACATTTAACATTCAAGATTTTCTGCTTTAGTTGAACAAAATTAATTATTTTTGAAATAAAATCCATTTATGATGTATTAAATAAGTTCTGTTTTGACCTGCTCAGGTGAAACTTGGCTGTGAAGCTCCAAACTCCAAGGTGGTGAAGGTTCCTGCTGGGCCTCGGTGGAGCAGCCCGCTCCTCCCTCGTGGTTCCAGGATCCAGTCGGGGGACGAATGCCACCTCCTGGATTTTGAGTCATCTAATCGCCCCCTGGTGGTGAACTTTGGCTCGGCCACTTGACCCCCCTTCATCAGCCACCTGCCTGCCTTCCGGCAGCTGGTGGAGGACTTCAGTGACGTGGCTGATTTTCTGCTGGTCTACATCGATGAGGCACACCCCTCTGATGGCTGGGTGGCCCCCCCGATGGGCCCCTGCTCCTTCAGTTTCAGGAAACACCAGAACCTGGAGGAGAGAATGGGAGCTGCGCGCCAGCTCATCGAGCATTTCTCTCTGCCACCGCAGTGCCAGCTGGTAGCCGACTGCATGGACAATAATGCCAACGTAGCATACGGTGTCTCCAATGAACGGGTGTGCATAGTGCACCAAAGAAAAATCACCTACCTGGGGGGCAAGGGGCCATTCTTTTACAACTTGAAGGATGTTCGCCAGTGGCTGGAACAAATCTACGGCAGGCGGTAGGGGTCAGGAAACACAAAACCAACACGAACCTTTGTGATTTTGTTTTTGTGAAAAGAAACACTAAAAGGTTTTATATTGACTCCATCTTAACCTCTTCTGGATCTGCTTCTGTTCAACTATTGAAACAAAACTACAAACTGGGAACCAGTGAGGATGACCAGCATCCACCCACCAGCAGGAGGCAGCACTGAGTCCTGCTGCTAAAAGGCCCAAACTGAAAGATTTAATCAGATATTATGATTTTAAATAGAGTTAAAGCTGTTTTACACAACGTTAATGCTCTAATCTCCACCTTTCATGTTTTATTTTAGAGACAGAGTCAATTAAAAGCAGTTCAGCAGCTTTAGGAGATCAAATAGGACAAAGTAAGTACATTTATTTATAGAGCACCTTTCACATAAAAAATGACAAAATGCTTCAGAAAAACAAAATTAAAAGAGAATTAAAAGACAAAAAAAAGAATAGAGATAATTAAAAAGATCATATAAACAAATAAATAAAGATGATTAAAACCAATGAAAAAACACAAGAGATTTAATTAAAAGCAGTTTTGAATAATTGGGTCTTCAGCTGCTTTTTAAAGGAGTCCAGACTGTCTATACAGCGTAAAACTAAAGGAAGGTCATTCCAAAGTCGCGGTGCAACAGACTGGAAGGAGCGATCACCTCGACTTTTAAATCTGGTCCTTGGAACTGTTAGGAGATTCTGGTCTGTGGACCTGAGAGCTCGGGTTGGAGCGTACGGCTTTATCAGTTCAGTAACATAAACAGGAGCTGGACCATGTAGGGCCCTGAAAGTTAGAGTCAGGATTTTAAAATGAACTCTACATTTAACAGGTAACCAGTGCAGAGACCTCAGAATAGGAGTGATGTGATCTTTTCTGTTTGCTCCAGTGAGGAGCCTCGCTGCAGAGTTCTGGACCAGCTGAAGGCCATAAAGGGCTTTTTGGTTCAAACATGTGAAAAGTGTGTTACAGTCATCTAGACGGGAGGAGATAAAAGCATGAAGAACCATTTCCAGTTCAGGTTTTGACACAAATCTTCTTAAATGATAAAAACAGTTGTGGTTGTTTCTATTGACTGTCAAGAGATGCTGATTGGTCAAAAGCGTCTCAGTTCCTTAAGTTTGATCTGACAGAAGAAATTAAATGTCTGAACACAGGACCCATGCTCTCAGGAGCCACCATCAGACCTTCAGTCTGTTCAGAGTTTAACTGAAGGAAGTTATTTTCTAATTAATTTCTGATATAGGTCATCATCCTTCCTCCTTAAAAACACTCAGCAGAATGAAAAGACTCCAGCTTTTAAACTCCTCGCTTCCCTCTGGGACGTCGACTAAAGTCACTCAGAAAATTAACAACTTTATTTACCATGTTTAGCTACAGAAAAATAGGTTAAAAATCTATGGAGCCCTTAAAAGGGACGTGGAAGACTACATATTTATTTAGAAATAGTATCTACTTAATAAAAAAAGATTCCAAGTTTCCTGGGAAAATCTAATCTAAAATTATAATGTTAAACATAAACATTTCAAATATAATTAAATAGTAAAACCAAAATATTTAGTTGTTTCTAAATATATAGAAATTTAAAATATTTATATTGTGAATGTTGTACAGCGTTTTAAATATAGATGCACTTTTAAAATCATTGATATATTTTGAACTATGTTCAGACTAGATTCTACATTTTTAGGTTTAACTTGATAAATTTTAACTTTCATTAAACACATCAAACATTTAGACCAAACATTACAAATTCCTAAAAAAATGTGGTGAAAATGTGACCTTAAAGAATTCCTGCCTGATTTTCCTATTTTGAGGAGCTAAATGTGGTAAGGTGAGTCAGATAAATGAATTTATGCCTCAATGTCAGGAATTCGTCTGAGAAGCTCCAAGTTCCTCTGTGTCAGGTTAGTGATAGTTTTAAAACGACCACAGACTGTAGTCAGATGTTAAATTTGGGTAAACCTGACTCCTTTCTTTAGATGATATTTAAATTTAACAGCAACAGCTGCTATTTTCCTGCATTAATGCAGATTCTTCCTAAATCTGTTGGACGCCTCCAATAAGACATTCCTGATATCCAATCCTTTTTGTTAGTTTGAAAAACAAACACTTTTCTCTAGAAACTGGAGAAAGATACGTTGAAATCTGAGAATTCGGAGTTGTTCAACTTCAGGGTCTTGATGTGAGACGATTCATCTGCTGCAGCAGAAACTCTGAGGATGACTGAATGGATGGATTTTATGCTTCTGTCAGGGATCAGCTGGTCAGCCTGTGCTTGTTAACTGATTGTTGGATAACCTCTTGTATTTGCTGCACTCAGATCAGCATCATATTTTTGAATCAGTAGCAGCTAAAATCCCCTCCAGCTGGACTGAAATGGACCTGATTAGGAGGATTTTTCGGGACGACTTCTTGTAACTTCAGCAACCATCCTGACAGTCGGTCTCCAGAATTAGTTTCAGGCTCTTTGTCTGAGGTCGTGATTCTCAGAGGAGCTGGTGGAAGTGAGCAGGGAGAGGACAGTCTGGGATTTCCTACTGGGATGCTGCTCCGGTGACCCGGATATCATCCGGAGTCATCTGAAGGAGTTTGCTGATTGAAACACAGTTTAAATGATTAAATGTCCTAAATCATGGAGTAGCATGTGATTTATAATCAGTAACTGAACCATCCAACTCACCTCTCAGGATCCTACAAACCATCTTCTAAACGTAGAACCAAGTCCATCATTCCCTCCCAATTTTAGTTGTGCTTTTTCATTGTGAAGAAAACATTTAGTTAAAAGGTTGAATTCTAAAAATAGAAACTGAAGAAAATTCGAATTTGGGGAAAACAGCATCGTTTAGAAGGAAGCTCCTGTTTGAGATCCAGTGAAAAACTAACAGCTGCTGTTTATCTGTTTAACATGAATCTGACTGACATGAACCATCATGACCTCCATCAGGTCAGAGACACACCTGAGTGATGACATCATCTACCTACGTGGATGGACTTTAGTTTGATAGGATTTCATCACTAAGTTCTGTAGAAACTCAGTCATCTTTATTGAGTTTTTTCATGTTTTAACTTTAAAACATTTAAATATTTAAGACTGACTTTCTTTCAGATCTTCATGAAAATCTAAATGAATTTAAACGAATTAAATTCACATGATTGTTTAAACAAAACTAAAGGAAACAGTTGGGTAAAAGCAGTAAAAACCTCCAGTCATTTTATAGAAATGCCTGATTTAAAATTTTTAAACAAAATGGGACGTTTTATTACAAGTTCCCCTGCCCTGTCAGCTGATGTCAAACGATTAAACTCTGCTGCCTTTTCTCCTCATCAGCCCGTTTTAATTAAGCTTTAAATAAAACCTCAGCTTTTACTTCCTTTTTATGATAGCTGGAGGCATTGAAGCAGCTCTGATCTCAGATCAGTGATCCCTGTAGCTGAACAGCCACACTTTATGCACTTTAAATTCATGCACCTTGATAAAAAATCTCTCGGGTTGTATTAACTACACTTTGAATATTTTATGTCTGATCACGATCAAGTTTCACAATGACACTAAAGATCAGAGTGTGGAAGAAACATGAAATCTTATTTTTATTGGTGGAGATTTATTTACAAAAAGAAGATTGATCTTGTTTTAACTCAGGAGAAGAAATGTCTGTGGGTTTATTTCTGAGTGAACTGATATGGTTAAAAAGACAAATCGTTTTAGCTTTTAATCAAAATGTCAAACTTCCATGTTTTCTATTGAATCTCAAGAAGAGGAGGTGGACTGTTGTCTGTCAGGAAGGACATGAAGACAGAATTCTCAGGTGCTTTGCTCTGGTCACAGTGATGAAGGTGTGCAAATGAAAACCTTTGATGAAAGAGTCTCTGGCTCAGTCTCTGGTTGGATCAAGGACTTCACCTCGTCATCGTGATTCAGATTCATCACCTCTGTTTTGCTTCTCAGCCTGATTGTTTGTTTTCCATCATTAGTTTAGTTTTATATGGAAATGGAGAGAAAAAAGTGTGAAATAAAAAGTGAATGTTTGCTTATTAAACTGTTTACTCGTCTCATTTTTGGAAAAAGAGAATCATTACCCAACCTGACACACTGATCCGAACCTGTACCATAACAGAACCGGGCTTTTGGACTTGCTGCTGGTATGGATGCTCCTTTGGTCCAAAATAAATCAAATTCTTTATTGCAAAAAGTTGCAGGTGAAAATGCAGGAAAACGAGATGCTGTCCAGGATCTTTAAGGATCAATGTATTGTAGCGACCCTGTTTTTCTGTTCTGTTGGCTGGAATCCTTTACACTGTTGTTGCTGTCTGTTTAAGAGCGTTGTTGTTGCGTGTGGTGTGATTGGTGGTAGAGAGTGGAAGTGGGGCCGAAGAAAAAGGTGTGTGTGTGTGTGTGTGTGTGCTAGAGAACTTCTCTGACTCTGAAGTTGTTCAGGTTCTCGTTGTATTAGCGTGGCTATGGCTGACTGTACCCGTTCTGGAGTTTTGAATAAATGAACAATTAGCATGAACAACTCGTCCGTCCTCTCCTTCCATAATGACGGACGCTACAGTATCGTTTTACAACTCAAGACGACAGAAAATATCTATGACTTCTGTTGTTTTACAAAAGCCCTGAAAGGCAAAATAAAATAAAAAAATCCAGTATCTAAATCTGATCTAGTGTAACTGCTCTGTTGACCATTGCTTCCAACAAAAAAGTCTCAGGAGACAAAAGCAGTAATTAAATAAACCTTTCTCAAATAAACTTAAATCTAAAGTCAGGAACATTTTTAAGGCTGATTCATTTTACAAGTCTTAACATGTTTTTTTCTCTTTGAGACCTGTTTATGTGTTTATTTTCTTAGCTGACACTTTCAACCAAAGCAGCGTATAATATTAACATTATCTCATCAGGCATGTTGTGGTCTGAGGAAACCACAGAATCCAGAGGAAATCCATGCATGGTGCAAACATACCCACTCCACTCAGAAATGCTGGGATTTGAACCTGTGACCTTCTTGCTGCAAGGCAACAGTTCTACCATTTGCACCACCATGCAGCTTCTTTTAAGCAGACATGTTTTAAAGGTGCACTCGATAGATTGATAAACAAGCTTTTAACGTTTTTTTAATGTCTCTTAACAATGTTCTATCATAGCTATAAATATATTGTGGAGATAAAAAACCCCAATAGAAATCAATAAAGTGGTTGTCCCGCAGTTCCTTAAAAACTTCAGCCAATCCTGTCGTTTGGACCAAACTAAATGTTCTGCTTTAAAATGCTCCAGCACGCATTAATGGAGGATCCAAGGAAGTGTGTAAGTGAGGCGCTTTGGCGAGACAGACAGCTGGAGTGTCCAATAGTTGCTTTCAGTCTGAAGTGTATGATTGGCTGAGGTTTTTAGAGAACTGTGAGGGAACCACCTTATTGATTTATTTTGTTTATTAAAATTGCCACAATTTATTTATAGCTATACGATGTTAGAAAGTTGTTAAGAGGCATGAAAAAAACATTTTAGCTCATTTGTTTTGCAAACTACCTATATCACCTTTAAAACAATCAATAAGTCATTCATGTTGGAGTCAAGCCTAAGCTGGGAGGAACTCTCTGCCATTTATCGTCTGTTCAGGAAGCAGCCAAGTCTCCTTAAACTGGTATTTTATGTCTTTAAGTATTGTTTTTTTCTTTTGTAAATAGATGTTTTATCTGTTTTCTCTGCACAGATGATGTGAAACAGCTTGTGATTTCTATCTTGAAAGATTTTCTGTAAATGAAGATGACTTACATGTTCACTGTTCCATTTCCCATCCTGGGACCTTCTACGCTGTGTTGCATGATGGGACTATTTACCTGTTTACAGGTGATCACAGGAGAACAACACTGACAAAAACACAAACCCATAACTGTATGTAGAGTACGTTGGGTTCTGGAAATGACACAGACCGCTGAGCCTCTACATTTTCCAAAGAAGACCCATCAAAATAAAAACATATTAAAACTTTTAACATGGTTTTAGTAATTGTATGATTTAGTTGAGGTCACATGGCTCTGGGACTTTTATTTTGACGGTGAAGTTAGGGAATCTGTCCTAATCTGTGCAGAGTAACAACATCCTGGTTCTTTTTTTAAACAATGGCTCCAAGATTGATTTAGAGCAAACATCTGGCTTCATCTTCATCACCTTGTGCTCCATTTTTTTTTCTTTTTAAAGTGAATGGGTGCTGTTTATATTCAGGTGTGCTCAATAGTCTGGAAATTATGGTAATCTGTATGAAAGACAGAACAAATGCTAAATAAAGTCCTTTAACATGTGAATATATGGAAGCATTAAGATTTACAGATGTGGCCAAATGTCTTGAGAATGACATACTGTACATATTAAACAGAGTGAAACCAGAGGCTGTGATTTCTGTGAAAATAAATATTTGTGTGGTTCTTAAACCCTTCACTGTGACTGATGACTTCTGAACCTCTAGCTGGAGCTGGTTTCTCCCAGGCCGAATGTTTGTTTGTGACCAGCAGGTCCATGAAGAAAGAAAAGCTGGAGGATAAAAAGCAGCACATCAGGAAAGGCCCCCACCCTGCCCTTCGCACAAAACCCCAACCATACAATGTTGAGCTGTTATTGTTCCAGTCTGTCTCCGCTCTACTCCCTCAGCTGTCATTTGATATTTGTAACAACGAAGCCACTACAGCACAGTCTCTCCTGGAAAGTGGTCAGAAAAAGAAGCCTTTGTTGTAAATTCTGTGCGATCACGCCCAGTGTTTACAAGAAACTGTCTGTCTTCTTATGCATGAAAAGCACACAAAGTGCTGCCAGACCCTCAGCAATGTTGGAAATGTGACAGAGAGAAATGCAACAAAGACACGAGTTTTACAGAAAGACGAGAAGTGCTGAAACCAGCATGTTTGAAACCCCGATGATTTTAATGAGCCCTGTGAATCAAAACAACGTGTCTCCACTTACCGCAATCATGAACCGTTTACTGAGTAGAAATTGCTGATCACATTTATTATTTTTAAACAGAGATCATCAAAGATTATTAATTAAATTAAATTATTTTATGTCAGGATCTTAAAGCGTTGATGGAAAATAATTAGGCTAGTTATTTTCATGAGTTATCAAAGTAAAATCTTCGTTAAAAAAAAATCACTTTAGCAGTTTTTGGTTCCAGTTGCCACCACTAGATGTCACTATATAATTATTATTGTACTTTTAAATTGTCATCATACAATCTTCTTTTTAAATTGTGTTTAGTTCAGACCAAAGTTGTGAATTAGAGCAACCTTCAGTTTCTTTTTCCAGAGAAATATCTGCTGAGCTGTAGCCTTGCCTCGCCTTCTCCCACTTATTCAGGTCCGGGTCGAGGGGGAAGCATCCCAAGTATGGATTCCCAGACCTTCTTCTCCCTGGTCACCTCCACCAGCTCCTCCGGCAGGACCCCAAGGCGTTCTGGGGCCAGATTGGTGATGTAATTTGTCCAGTGTGTCCTGGGTCGACCCGGGGGCTTCCTGCTGACAGGATATGCCCGAAACACCTCCCTAGGAAGGCATCCTGGCAAGACGCTCGAACCACCTCAACTGACTCCTCTAAATATGGAGGAGCAGCGGTTCTACACTGAGTCCCTCCTGAATGTCCGAGCTCCTCACCCTATCCCTAAGGCTGATCCCGGCCACCCTGTGGAGGAAACTCATTTCGGCCGCTTGTATCAACGATCTCTTTCTTTCGGTCATTACCCAAAGCTCATGACCATAGGTGAGGATTGGGGTGTAGATCAACCAGTAAATCAAGAGCCTTGCTTTCTCAGCTCCTTCTTCACCACAACAGACCGGTTCAGCGGCCGTATCACTGCAGATGCTGCCCTGATCCACATGTTGATCTCCTGCTCCTTCCTTCCCTCACTCGTGAACAAGAGCACGAGATACTGCCCCATTTGAGGTAGGACCTCTCTCCAGAGTTGGCAAGCCACCCTTTTCTGATCAAGAACCATGGTCTCAGATTTGGAGGCACTGATCTTCATCCCAGCCGTTTCACACTCGGCTGCAAACCTAAGAGAAGGTCAGATCCAAATGAAGCTATAGGAGGACCGCATCATCCGCAAAAAGCAGAGACAAGATCCTCCTGCCACCAAACTCAACACCCTCCACACCACGGCTGCGCCTAGAAATTCTGTGGAAAACATGTTGTGTTAGCTGTCAAAACAGGCCCGGTGATCAAGAAATGTGAACAATATGATTTATGTCTTCACCTTCCAGCAGATCCAGGTTTATCCTGAGGTTTTAGAACTAAACAATTCTGCTTTTTTTTTTAAAACAGCCATTGCCTTCTGATCCAGATGAGTCAGCAAGGTAACAGGTGAGACTCACCTGTGGGTGAGGTGGGGACAAAGTTTACAACTCACCAGTTGTAGTATCTCTGCATTAGGGGCTAGTGGGTCCGGGCCCCACCAGAGGTTGCTGTAGTGCTCTATGCTTGCTTAAAATAATCAGTGGAAAACAATAAACTGTTTTAGAGCAATATTACATAATAACCCATTTTGTTACCAAGAAGATTGTGTTATAAACATTTTTTACATCTAAGTCTTTAACAGAATACTGACAAGCTCAGAAGGTTAAATCCTCTCAAAATACTAAAGTTGGGGCCGGCCCATCAGCATTTGTTTAAATAATGAACAGCTGAAATCACAGTGTGCATACACAGCATGCTCTCAATAGACAAACATGGGGCACAAATCCTGTGCCCCAAACTCATATCATTCAATTAAACTACTGGAATATCACATGTGACGTTCTGTTGTATTTTTTGGGATATAAGTGCTCTTCCATCTAGTGTTGGTTAGCTTGTTAGCTACTAAGACCAAAAAAGATGAAACATTTACATCTTTCCTTTCAAAAAGTTAACAACACTCCCAGCTCCCATTTTACCTTACCGCTTAGAACAATACAGTATACAATGTTTTTTATATATATATATATATATATATATATATATATATATATATATGATTTATGTACTTCTGTCTGTGGAAATCCAATGTTTTATCTTAAGGTTTCAGTTATATGTATTCCTCATATTACTGTGGCATCACACATCTTAGTCTCTTGATTTAACATTCATTTCCCCCTCAGTGAGTAAAAAAATCATTTCAGAGAAAAAAAACAAAGTTTTATTTATCAAATTGATGAAAAATGTTATGAAAAGTAACAATTGTAACACAAAATATGATTTCTGAAAAAAGACCTCCGCCTCTTTAAACCCGATGGCCATTAACAGAAACAGAAATGGGCGGTTAAACAAAGAGGTGACGCTAATGACTGAAGTGGACCCCCATCCTTTGATAGATTTATTCTCTTCATTATAACTCTGAATTTAAACTCTTTCTGTCTTTGTAAAAAGTGCAAACGGACACAAACAGAAATCAGTGAACCCCAGAACGCCATGGTAGAGAAGAAAGGGCACCTTGTATTTGTATTTAAATATTCATGCAACTTTAGAAACATCTCTGTGTAGATTTCTAGGCTAACAATACATTTTTATTCTTTAATATCAATATGATTCTCCACAATCTGGTTAAAGTCTTCTGTATGTAAATTAACAGTTAATAGATTTAGATTTCATGAACTCTGTTGATAAATCATATCTTCAGTCTGTACAATAGAGGTACTAAAAATGACAACCGTCATGGTATATGTACAATTTACTACCTACAAAGTACAACAGATAGCATGTAATAAAATATGTAAACAAATTTGTCTTTTTTTGACACAGTTGACTGTGACAGCAGATAGAATTCACACTTTCAACATCTGGTTTATTTCTGTATACACATTTTTTAACAGTGTTGTAGTAACCTACTGCATTTGTCTTCTTCCTAACACCTCCATAGAAAAAGAGAATGGTAGGCGATGAACCGACACACTTCTGCCAAAAGAGAAAACCACCACTGGCTGTGCAGCAGTTGTTTGCCTGTAACACTTTCTGAGGGGTTCAAGAAGTCCTGATTTGGAGATGAAGAAGTGTTTTTGCATGATCCAGGTTCAACACTCTATACTGGACTTTTACTGTACTGTACCTTACTGTGGAATCAGGATGGCATGCATTTTACAATCAGGCGCTTCTTACCAATAGAACCAGCAAATTCTTTCCACAAAGAGAGTCCCTGTGTCCATCAGACAATGAAAATAATTGTGGTGAATTAGATGCCAGAGCAAACAGATGGTATGAGGTCTGCCCTTGGCAATTGGCTCATGGATTCATTTTTTTGAAACACAGAAATACTTGTCTTTCTGTTCTTTTTGCCTTTTTTCTTTTGCTTTAAGCAAAAATAAGTAAGACACCACACTTATATTATTTATAAACCATAAAAATCTGTAATATTTTGATACAAGAGTCCTTTGTACTTATACAACCATTGTGTGCCTGACCCCCTCTCTTTACTTGTTGCTTACATGCTGATAGATAACGAGCCTTTTGTAATTAACAATTTGACAAAAAATTGTTTAATGCCAAGGATCACATAGCTCTAAAAGTCACTTAGGAGGATGATGCCGTGAGTGTTTTTCTATACTGACGTCTCTGACCAGATAAAAGTGTAAGGTTTCTAAAGTTGCTATTTAACCTTGTCATTAAGCTTTTTGCTTAATAGTAAGTGTGCTTTATGTTACAGTACATCTCATCAGTTCAACTACTCAGCACAGTATAGGATTATTCAAGTTCCATGTTATACCATCATGTGTCACAGCTCCTCACAGGGAAACTGGTAAAGTTCTCTCTCACTTTGCTCATTAACAAAAGTCTTTCAGTCACACATAGTATTCTTTATCCTTGTTTTTCTGTCTCTTGTTGCTGCTCTTCAGGCTCTGTTGTTTGTCCTTCATCACAGCGCCATTGCTCTGCACAGCGGAGTTGGTTATGTAGTTCCGGCTCTCGTCCACCTGGTAGGAGCCTTCATCCCTGTTCCTGTACTTATACATGGCGTACAGAAGAATGAGGATGCACAGGGCTGCGGCCGCCACTATTCCGATGACCATCCCGGTGGTGCTGCTAGATTCACGGACCACCTCCGAGGGCCCCGGGACTCGCCTGACGCCTGGCTCTGTGGGGAGTGCTGTGGGTATATTATGGAACATTGGGGAGATTATTAATGGGCCCCTCAGCTCGGTGCTGTCTACGTCAAAGGATGTGGGCAATGGAAGCAACACTACTTGGGCTGGGGTTTTAGCTTGCGGTTATTTGTTTTGCCGGAGCTTTGTGGAGGTTTGCGGCAGAGGCAGAGGTGGCAGTGGTGCGGCTCTGGTCGGCGGGGACTGGTATGGTGGTAGTCCTACTGCGTCTGAAGATGGAAGGTTTGATCTAAAAGTCCTGGGTGCATTTACTTTGTAGTCCCCTTGAAAGCGTGCTGTAGGCATGTGTTACCCAGGAGAAGGTTGAGTAAAAATCTTCATCATCATTGGGAGCTGGTTAGACTTCAACGCTTTCCCAGAGCCATACCGCCATCATCATCACAATCATCGCCGCCTCGGTCCGACAAGCAAGGTACCCCCGCCTCAGTGGCCTTGGACAAGGACTCTTTGGTGGTCTCAATAATGGTGAGGAGTGGGTGGTGGGTTGAGGGAGTGGGAATGAAGGGTGCACAAGGAGCTACAGGGGGTGGGGGGTGCACTAATGGATCTGATGACTAATTCAGCTCCTGTAGAGGGAGAAAATCATACAGTGACAATAAAACGAAACATTTTGGATTACGGACTTTAATAAACCTTAAAATACACACAAAACAAGCAATAATCACTGGACACAATTCTATGAATCTAAAAAAGTTTAAGATGTTAGCAGGGAGCCAAAAAATCTGCTATTTGTGAATTACATTCACTTTTTCTCATTCACTTTCTCTTCGTGTTTGATTAGAAGGGGTGTTTTGATACACCTAAGTCAGTTTGGTATATACCTTGGTATGAGGGTCACAGCTTGATACATAGCTTGGTATTAGTGTCAGGGTTGAGAAGGTAAATGGGTATGAGGGTCATTGTTCATGGTGTACCTTAGTATGAGGGTCCCTACTAAGTTCATACCTTGTTTTTAGGGTCACGAATTGGTATGTACTTCAGCATAAGGGTCATGATTCAGAATGTAACTTCAAATTAGAGTCACAAATCAGTATGTTGCTCAGTATCAGGGTCATGGTGCATAACTTGTCTCATTATGATTCAGAATGCACCTTGCTTAGAGGCTTAAAAGGCCATTCATACCTTGGTTTGATGTCACAAATCAGTATGTACTTCAGTACAAGTGTCAAGATTCAGAACCTACATTGGCATCAAAGTCTGGGTACAGAACATACCTTGATATGAGGTCCATGGTCCAGAATGCACTTTGATATGTGGGTTATAGTTCCAAATGTAACTTTATATGAAATTCACTAGTTGGTAAATATCTTGGTATGACAGTCACACACCCAGTACCTACCTGATAATAACTGGTTAAGATTTAGAACACAACTTAATATGAGGGTCATGTTTAGAACATACGTTACTTCAATACAAGGGTCACAAATCCCTAAATACATAAGTATGAAGGTCATGGTTCAGAATATATCATGGATTGGGGATCAGTCAGTTTATAATGGGTATGAGCATCTAGAATTATTATGTACCTCAGACTAAAGCCTAGTTTATACTTCTCCGACAACACGTTTGCGCTCACATGCAGACGTATTGACGGAGATGTTTTTGATTTTTACTTCTCCGTCAGTGTTGTGAAACAATTCTCCACCAGGACAGCAGAGGGCGCATAACTTTTCTGCAGTAATGCCTCGGTCGACCAACGTTTGTTTACTTCAGCTCAGTAATGGCCGACAGAGAGCGAATTTTGATTGAGTTTGAACAGATTGATCTGGAGGAACAGACAATGTTGTTAAAAAGAATTAAACGGGAGTGAGGAGACTACAACAGGAGTCTAAAAACTGCAATATGGAGTGCTTCTGGGGTGTGGTAGTGATGATGATAATAAAAGAACTAACTCCGGTGCTCTTCAGTGAAGGGATAAGTAAATCTTCAAAAAATGGGGAAAACTGAGGCACTCAGGAGTGTAGAATAAAAAGCCTTTATTGAGCCATGGCAAGAAGATTAAAACATGTCGACTAGTTTCAGCCACTAAGGGCCAAGATTTACAACAGGAGTCTGTTGAATGTCCGTCCGTTCAGTGAGGACGAGGCAGACGACGAGTGAATCTGTAGCTCTTGTTTAACCCTTTAGGGAAACTGATGGATGATATAAATGTTGTACTTCTTCTGCCAGACGTTTCTCGAGCTGATCCATATCTGCTTCGCCGAGATTTTACTATTACTACTCTGTTGATACCGGCATCAAGCCGGAAATGATCACGAGGTGTTGAGCCGACCAATCAGAGACATGCGCTCTCCGTCTCGTTTGACAGATAGTTAGAAAAGTGAGCTCGACTCCGTCCGTCCTTGCGTGGATGTCGGAGAGCTCTTGCGTCGACGTATAATGGTGTTGCGTGTCTTCGTACCGACGCAGACGGAGAAGTATAAACTAGGCTTTAGAGCCATGGCTCAGAATGTATTTTGGTACAAAGGCCAAGGTTTGGAATGTCCCTCAGTATGAGGGTCATGGTTCCGATAATAACTCAGTATGCATTATCAACAAATTTCTGAAGAACTTTATGATAAGTTGTTGAGCTAATACAATTTTTTGAATCAGGCTTGTTAAACACTGATCCAAACAAATTGTTTTTATTGCAGAACTTTGGCTCCCTGCTCATCTTAAACCTTTTGACTGTTTCACAGTAACACAGTAACAATGTGGTTTAACAGTCTAACATATAATTCTCAAATGCAGAGCTGAATCTTGGAGATATAAAAATCTGAATTATATCCCAATAATTTGTTTTCAGGGAAACTTGGAGCTCAGATAATTCAACAAAGAACAATTATTACTGTATTAATGTACAAATTGTAAAACATAATAAGGTGTTTAGTTCATGTTTATGAAATTTTCAAAACAGGGTTTCCTGTTAGTTTTTATGGGTCTTGTGCTCATACTGTATAAACATTACAATAAAAAAGTTGTTTAGAAGCATTCATTTATTCATTCATTCATTAACAAGATCCATTCAACTGGTCAAATCCCACCTAAAATAGGACAAATTGGGAAGTTTAATCACAAGTTTTAACTTTAAAAAATACATATTTGAAATTTTAACTTGAGTAAAATGATTGTGACCCAAGAGCAGCTCTGTCACCGGAGAACGTTTGTGTTCTAATACTTTACACACCAAACTCAAAACTCATTAACATTCAATGCATCCACTGCAGTTCTGAGGCATTCATGCAAATTATCACCTAAAACAAAACATCATGTAACGCACAAATTACCACAAACACGTCCATTCACGAGCACACAATTCAGCAGTGAACAAAGAGCTTTTAGTTTCACTCAGTTTTCACACAAACATTTTTGTTTCAAAGAGGCAGTTTGAAACATTTTAGGATAAAGAAGCATGAAGGATGTGAGACATTTCTGAATATTTCTGTTGTGTTTTACAAACTGCATCTTTAGAATGAGCTAAGTGTCAGAATCACAGCATGCACAGAGTTTGTCGAGTCAACTTACATCAACAAATTGCCCGCGTGATTTAGGCAAGAGGAAAAAGAATTTACAAAGGAAAAGCTGAGTAAGTATCCACTCGGTACCGTTAAAGATCATTTTTACCAGTGTGATGAGTTCTATCTTAAAACATGACGGTACAGGGAGGCAACAGCACATACATCCACACCACATAACAGAAAAATAAACACCAGAATTCTGTTTTATGTTTTGTTTCTCTTTCCTTGTAAATTATTTCCTTTTTCTTTACAAAAAAAAATTGTTTTCATCCAGTGATGCCTAAAATCTATCCATGTTTTTGCTTAATTTAGTGTAGAATGGATGGATGACTTTTATAATATTTCAATATTTCTAAAGACGAGGGAGGAGGTGAAGAAGGGGTTGGACCTATGAACATACTACAGAGGAAATGAGGATGATGAGGGTGACAGTGTAAGTCAGTTGCCATGTCCATGTAAAGGCAGTACGAAGCGGTCGGGCGGCATTAGAGCTTTTGGCTGTAAGGAAGGGATGGGATATACAAACAATGAGCAATATTCATGCCCATCTACAGAAAAGAACAGAAGAACTCTAACACTGACATGTCTTACAAACCCTAAACTGCAACTTCTTAGTCATGCAATTCAGTTTTCATCGTTCTTACAATCAAAAGAGTCAAAAGTTGAAATTATTTTGTCAAAATAGGTTTTAAAAAATGCTAAAATTGTCAAGTGAAAAGTGGATCTGGAACTGCTTCAAATCCTAATTTGTGGGTTTTGGGATGTTTTATGAAACATTATGACATGGAGGATTCTGTGTTCTGAATTTAGGATTTTTTTAGGTTTAGGTTTGCTGTGAAACACACAAGTTAGTCACTGAAGGAGTTCCAAACCCTGAAAAAAGTCAATATAAAGAGATATATAATAAAAATCTTTCACACTGTGGTTTAGAGATTATCTGAGAAAAAAGAAAACATTTATGCCAAAAACATAATCAGAACCAAAATGCCAGGAAATCCACTGGGTAAAAATATGACCAGTTTAAACTATCAAATGAAAAATGTTAAGATGGAGGAACAAAGCCATTTAAAATTTTGCACACACTACAACCAGATGCACACAATAGAAAACAGACACCGATGGGAGAGGGACCCGACTGGAGGACGGGCTCCTCTCTCATGTGCTTCCTGTAATGTTAGTCTTTAAACATGAGCCGGCCGTGCAGTCTGGGTGTATCAGAGGGAGACGGTACTGGCTGAGAATGGGTTATCACTATTATCATTTGGTTTTGTTTTAGTCGCACTGCAGGATGTTGATGCATGCTTAAAGTAAGTTGCATTTAGGGAAAGTAGAAAAGAAACAACACAGCAAACTGGTAGGACTGACCGATGTGAGGAGAACAGGAACGGACTCTGTGTCCCAATCCCATAAAACAAATAGCTGTTAATGCAACAGCCTGTTCTGGCAAGAAACCACATTGTGATGCAACATGTGCAGCTGTCAGCCGCTGCCTTTTACTGAACTGTGACACAAAAACACCGATTGCAAACTGACATGTAAAGTGTTTAAAGGTTGTTATGCAATTGGGACACAGCTTCACATTAACAAAGAGGGGAAGAGCAACAAAAGTCAAACACAAAACACATGGTTCTAATCCTCTAACACTGAAATCAAATGATCTCTTCTGAGTCAGAGGTAAAGCTGATATCCAAAACGTGATGTGACTCACAGACAGAAGTTAAAAAGTAAACGACTCAAACAGCCAGCTGATTTAAATCAGATCAAATAAATCAGAGGAATTTAAGCTGCAAACAGAAATGCATGAATGTATTCAAACATATGAATTGGGACAAGATTTACAGAAACCTTAGGTTTAAAAAATCTACTTGATGATTATTTATAAAGATCAGATGTTCCCAAAGTTTGGGGAATCAGCTGTGATGCAGAAACCTCCCTGACATGATGGAAGAATCTCAGCGTTCCCGAACAACCAACCTGGATTCATGAGAATTCTGTTTAAGGGTTGGTTCACACGGGAGGATTTTAAAATTGTCAGCAGATTTCCTGTCATGAGAGCCCACACATAGTGGTAAAAAAAATTCATGGATGTTGACCGTTCTTTCCCTAGAGTGTGTGGTGTGCGGTCACACAGAAAAGACAGCACATCACCAGTGTTGTTTTTGGCAGCCACTTATGTTTTAGTCATAGTCTTTTAAACAAAAATGCTTATAGTCACTGGACCTGTGTCCCTCTGAGATCAGTGGACTCAGTGGTCTCTGTTAAAACTCATCCATTTAAACTGGCTTTCCATGAACCCCAGTAGATCAGTTACTGTCTCCTGTTCTGATTATAATTCTGTTATCAATGTCAAATGCATATTTATCTCACTGGTTTATAATTGTCTCCTCTGTGTATATTTGTAAAGCACCCTGTGATTCTTATGTTGAAAGGGGCTATAAAAGTAAAACTTCTTCTTCTGCTCTTCTTTATTGATCCAAGGATATTTTGTGTAACAATAATCGCTCCAAACAGTACAAGACCAAAATACGGTAAGTAAACCAACTTAGAATAATATCAAACTTCAAATAATACCAAACTTACATTACAGATAATGCATTATATCATAAAACCTCAGTTAAATAGTATCCCAGTATAACATGAACTATTATGTATAATATTTCAATGTTCTTCAGGCATTACTTTAGGTTTTAATTAGTTTTGTTAGGTTCAGTTGAAAAAGACAATAATGCATGTAAAATTTAAAAAAGAGTTTACATTTAAGAAAATATAAGTTTGTTTAACTTTATGCAATTTATTTCTAAAACATTTTAGATGTGGGGACATTTAAATGTTTCTAAAAGAGAAGTGTCCACCAGCTGGGGGTAAAGTGTGGTCAACAGGTGGCGCTCTAAGATACACTTCACACAGCTCTAATAGACCGGAAGGAGGAATAAACCAGCATCCTGTAATAGGAGGGAGTTCTTCATGAAATATTTTACATTTCTGAGATGAACTTGAATAAACAGCTGATTAATCATGTGATCAGTCATGTGCTCACCTTTAAACAGACTTTTTTGGCTATTTGTAAATTCAGGAAGTTTTCCTTCATGATGAACATAAAATGTTTTTAACTGTTTAATCTTTTTAAAACCTTTTTTTACTTTAAATTTCTTCTCACACAACATCTTCTTATGCTTAACGTCCTCTTAAATTCCTAAAATCCATCAAAAATTCTTCTAAAGGAGATCAAAACTCAAAATGAGATTAAAAACATTTTCAGTTTGTATTCATTCTGAACTTTACATCCAGCAGGATGGATGACAGAGAAATGTTGAGGATACCAGCTTTAAACCTGCAGACTCCTGAGTCAAGACATTTCTACATGTTGTTGAAAATGAAAGGGTTTCATAAGATGGCACACCTTGACACTAATTAAAACAACGGTAGGATACTAAATATTCTATGTGGGCCACCTATAGTTTCTATAAATGGTTTATATAAATGGCACAATGATGATCAACTTATTCAACAAACAGTTTTCTTTTTGATTTTAAGAGAAGTTGCTGACATCAACTGGGGCTATAGTCGGGCGGTGGAAGGAATACTTTGAGGAGCTTCTCAGTCCCACCAACATGCATTCCTATAAGGAACCAGAGCTGAGTGATCTGGGTACAGACTGTCCAGTCTCTGGGGCAGAAGTCACTGAGGTAGTCCAACATCTACACAGCAGTGGAGCTCCGGGGTGGATGAGATCCATTCTGAGTAGGGCTATGGATGTTGTAGGACTGTCTTAAGCCTGGTTTATGCTTCTGCGTCGGCTACGCAAGTGAGAGACGCAGACGTATTGACGTAGGCGTTTTGCCTTCAGACTTCTCCGTTTGCGGCGGGGTGTTGCAAAGCAATTCTCCGCCGAAACAACAGAGGGCGTAGCACTGGGAGCAGTACATTAACGTTGCTGATACTATTTCCTGGATACGTAGAGAGCGAATTTTGATTGAGCTGTAACGGATTAATGTCAAAGAACAAATGATGTTATTAAAAATAATTAAACGTGAGTGAAGGAGACAGCGCGTCTGTTGAATGTCCGTTCAGTGAGGACGAGGCAGACGATGAGCGAATCTGCAGCTCTAGTTCAACCTGTGAGGGACACTGATGGATTATAGAAATGTTCGTATTTCATCTGCCAGATGTTTCTTGAGCTGATCCATATCTGCTTCCGCGAGATTTTACTTCTACTACTCTGTTGATAACACCGGCGTCAAGCTGGAAATGATCACGGGTTGTTGGGCCGACCAATCAGAGGCGTGCGCTCTCCGTCTGGTTCGACGGATGTTTAGAAAAGCGAGGTCTACTCCGTCCGTCCTTGCGGGCTCGTCGGAGACCCCACGCAACGACGCATAATGGCGTTGCGTACATCCGACCCGACGTAGACGCAGAAGTATAAATTAGGCTTTAGTTGACATGTCTCTCAAATATTACGTGGTCATTGGGGCTGACACCTGTGGATAGGCAGACCAGGGTGGTGGCCCCCATTTTCAAGACCTCCAACTATAGAGAGATCACACTCCTCAGTCTACCTGGAAAGGTCTACTCCAGGGTACTGGAGAGGAGGGTCTGGTTGATGGTTGAATCTCAGATTGAGGAGGATCAATGTGGTTTTCGTCCTGGTCGTGGAACTGTGGACCAGCTCTTTACCCTTGCCAGGGTGATGACAGAGGCGTGGGAGTTTGCCCAACCAATCCACATGTTTAGTGGATCTGGAGAGTGTATATGACTATGTCCCCAGGTGAACCCTGTGGGGGATTAATGAGTGGATGTCCTTTTGTTGAAGGCCATTCAGTTCCTGTACCATAGAGAACCAACAGTAAGTCAGACCTGTTCCAGGTGAGGGTCGGACTCCTCCAGGGCTGCTCTGTGTCACCAGTTCTGTTCATAACTTTTATGGACAGAACTTCTAAGAACAGCCGTGGTGTGTGTGTGTGGAGGGTGTGGAGTTTAGTGGCAGGAGGATCTCAGCTCTGCCTTTTGCAGATGATGTGGTCCTCCTAGCATCATCAAGCTCTGACCTTCAGCTCTTGGTGGGGAGGTTCACAGCTGAGTGAGAAGCAGCTGGGATGAAAAACAGCACCTCCAAATCTGAGACCATGGTTCTCGACTGGAGAAGGGTGGATTGTCATCTCCAGGTTGGGGGAGAGATCCTGCCACTAGTGGAGGAGTTTAAGTATCTCAGGATCTTGTTCATGATGAGGGAAGGAGGGAGATTGAAAGGTAGTTGATACATTGATTTACTGCTGATCAACGATCCAGCCCTCACCTATGGTCATGAGCTTTGGGGAATGACCAGATTGTGAAAACAGAAATGAGTTTCCTCAGTAGGGTAGCTGGGATCAGCCTTAGATATAAGGTGAGGAGCTCTGACATCTGGGAGTGACTTGGACTAGAACCTCCATTTGGAGAGAAGCCAGCTGAGGTGGTTTATCTGGTCAGGAGGCCTACTGGACGCCTCTCTGGGAATGTGTTTCAGGCAGGAGGCCCCTGGGTTAACTCAGAAAACACTGGGGGGATTATATCTCGTTGCTGGCCTGTGAATGCCTTGGGGTCCCACTGGAGAAGCTGATGGAGGTGGCTGGGGACAGGACAGTCAGGACTTCACTACTAGAGATGCTGCCCCTGAGAACCTTCTCGGTTTGAAAAAAATCTTGTTCTGAATGGAAGTGTTACATGAGCCTGAATCCAGCTGAAATATTAAAATCTTAAAAAATGATTTTAAACTAAAAATTTTTTCAACTCACCTGTTCAATTAAATCAAAGGTTTGTGATGCTGACAGATTAAAGAGTAGTAACAGTAGTAGTAAGACTTGTCTTTTCATTAACTGGTATTTTGGTGCTTTTTAATAAATACTATTACAAGTCAAAAGAAAGGCAAAATGAAAATCTAAATCTGTGACGCACTGAAAACATTTTGTTTGCCATCTTATGAAAATAATGGAAGAAAAAAACCCAGAAAGATTCACAACAGAGAACAGAATCACTTGAGAGCTTCTCCAAACAAACCAGACAGCCCTACTTACAAATAAAAAGTGTGGAGAAAACCAGGCAGTTTGATGACGCTGCGACCGCAAAAATGGCTTACAACTTCAACACAAACGAAGATGAAATAAAACTGTTTAATGGAGGTGAATTATGGTGTTAAAAAGCATTAAAAATCATGCAACGAATGATAAATTCACCCAAACAGACTTTATAAAAGATTAAAAAAAACTATTTCATGCCAACTTTTAAAAGCAAGTTCTAAAGAAGTTAAAACACTTCTAGAAGAAGGTGGCATGAAAATGTTTTTAACGTTTAAAGTAGCTTCAGGGTACGAAGCCACATGATGACCCAGGAAACGGTTTTCACCCTCCAACTTGTCATGCCACACATGATGAGGCCAAAATACCAAAAAATGCATTTTGGGAAAATTTGTAAACAGACGGGAATGAAAGATGAGTGATAAAATATACAAAAAACAACAACAACAACAAAACACCAGGAAATAGCATTGACTTTTCAAAATAAAATTCAACTCAAGTCTGAAAAAACTCAAAGCATGCAGCTTTCAACCAACGTGATGTTAGGGTTAGAATGGTGTGAATTTCTGTGTAAACACATGATTGGATGATTGGGGCCCTGTCTTTGTCTTTCTTCACAAATCCCCATGAATCTCAGGCTAAACAGCACCGTTTGAAACCCACTTACACGACAATATCTCACATTCGCTTTGAAAAAATTTGGGAATGACCATTGGGAGAGAAATCAGCATGAAACTAAAACCTTTAACTGACCTTATGTTTTACAAGGTTCATCGTGCCTTCTTTTTTGATAATTATTAGGATTCTTTTACTCTCTGACATGTAAAGGTCATTAGGTTAGTTTTTATTTACATGTATCTCTACATGTTTCAAACAACAGGCTGTGGTCTTCATCAGAAGTAGGGATGGGCGGATCAATATTATGGTATCGATACTTTTTAAATATCGTGAAACCATTGTGCTGATACAAAATGTGCAATTTGTGTTTAGATGCAGGCAATGTGGAAACTAGCTTAGTCATATTTCCAGTGGTCTTCCATGTCACATGGTTACGGATGTCAGAGCCAAAGGCTCACTGTAGTACTAGTGTCAGTTCAGCAGTGTACTGTCATAATGTTATTGTCATAAAGTACTCCAATGTTGTAACATACACATCTCAGCCGCGAGTCGTGACCAAACACCAAAATAGACAGCACTGTGGCGTGGACCGGTGCTTTTGGGATGTGACGTAGTGGTCTTTTTAGGACCGTCTCTGGTTTTCTGTTTCTGTTATGACCTTTGCCCCAGTGTTTCCCTGCCTGCTCCTCCACAGCCATGTCTTGTTCTATGTTTTGTTGTGCCACTGTTTTTGATCATTTGATCATCTGTTTAGTTATATCTTGATTTATGTTTGTATTGTGTTGTGTGTGGTTCTTGTTAGTTTATTGTCACGATCTGTGTTTTTGTTTGGGTCACTCCTCCACAGGTGTGTCTTGTTAGGTGTGTCTGTATCTGATTGGTTCACTGCTTTGTTACTCCTTCACAGGTGCTCCTCGTTCTCCTGATCACTAGTCCTCGTGTATTTAAGCTCTCCTGTCTTGTCACTCCTTGACAGATTGTCTGTTTTTGTCCATGCCCTGTTTGCCTCCTGTCCTGCTCCTGTCAGCCAAACCCTGTTTTTGTTTTAGTTAGGTAAGTCTTGTTTTCTTATTTTAACCTTTAATAAATACTTTTTTTTTTACACATGGGGGTCCTGCTACACTGCAAATTCTTACAGTTTCTTGGCTCATTTATTTATTTTCATCTTATTTTATTTAGTCAATGATCTATTCTAATATTTTATTTGTAATCCTTTTTCAAGCATTTCTTTCAAGTGTTAATGTTCATGAACTGTATTCATCTTTTACATTGTTAATGAACACTGTGCAGTCAAGTGATTGTCTTTGAAAGGAGCAAAGTATCGGTATCAGCACTGATTAAAAGGTTCCAGAAACAGTATTGTATCAAAAGGAAAAATGTTGGTATCTCCATCCCTAATCAGAAGAGTCATCGGTGTGGTGTGACACATCTTTATCAGCTGTTTCTCCGATGGCTGTGAACAACCCAGACCTGTCAGGTGTTCCGGGTTGACCATGCTCATCTCCATCTTAGGAGTGAGAGCGGATTGTCCTGGTTCTTTGTCCACTTGGCTCGTTTCCTGATATGGATGGCCTCTCTGATCCAGTGTCTGTTGTTTTCTGAGTAAATGGTCCCAGGCAGACCATGATATGGTTATTCTGTTTGCAGTGGTCTGAAATGACTGACTTGAGATTTTCCTGTTCTGCTTTTTTCTTTGTCGTTCTCGTGAGTTGTTCTGTTTCGTTCTCACATTGGATTTTATGTTCTTGCCGTTTCTCCAATGTATTTTTAGTTTTAATGCCTGACATGGAGGATATTTAGTAGATTTGTAGATTTCCTGTCCGGTTCCATCATGTCTTTGAGGTGTTTTAGCAGCTGTCTTAGTTTTTTGTTTGGTTTTAAAGCTGCACTCGTTAATCTGCAAACAAGCTAGGTATAGCTAGCTTTCCCAAAATGGTCTCAGAGCTCTCACCCCTCTCGTCAGCTATAATTCCTATGCCGCACTTCCCCCTGATATGGGAACGCGCATTGTCACAGTAACAACAGAGGGCAAAACACCAGTCATTGAAACGCTATGCCAATGTTCACCCTGGTTCTTTCTACATCCAAACATTTAGATATCTGGTAATTTTTTAAAGCGGTAGCAGCTGGCTGTTTCTCTCCTTGGCCCTGTCTCAATACTCGCACTTCCACCCTACGGTCTTCAGTGAAGTGCACTTGGTAGAAGTGCACAGAAGGGTTCGAGTGCGTAGTGAACAAGTGCGCACTTAACTGCAGCATTTGGGACAGCGATCAGGTCACGTGTCTCCGCGGCTTCAAATGAGGTTTTTTTCCAAACCTTTATTTACACCAAGAAAGTCCAAACTCTCAATGGGAGGCAACAACTGTTCAATACAACAAAATAGAACATAAAACAACCATTACAAGGTCTGTCAGCTGGTATCAACTGTTTGAGCATCAACATGTGAATATATAAGGCTTTACTGATCTAATGTAACACACATTACTTAAAAAGACAAATATTTCTTTAGACTTTATCCTTAAATAGATTTTTCATAAACACCAGAGATGTGATGAATGAATTCAGTGTTTAAATCATTTATGGAGGGTTTCTTGTTTTTCATTTACATTTATGAATATGATATTTACCCATATTACAATATTACATAACATAAAAAGATCTTTTGACAAACTGATGTATAAAATCTGTACTGCTGTCATTTCTTCTATTTTTATTCTCATCCAATCCACCAAGTTCTGACAGAGTTTAGCCAGAGTTTGAGGAGAAACAAAAGATGATCAGTTCTTTCATCGTCTTTACAGCAGAATCCACAGAAAGGCTCCACCTCAGACCTGGACCTGCTGCTGGGTAGAATCCTTTCATGATTTTAAATGACATTTCTTTAACTTTGGGAGAATAGGCCACTTTAAAAGCTTCGTATGTATTTGTTATTTGTTATCCTATTGTTATTTTTGTGTTACTCTTCAAAATGGTGCAGCCAGTCGCTGTTTCTGCTGTTTTGCTGCTCAAAATAATTTTTGAAACAGCAACAAGTAATCATTTTGAGCAAAATAAAGTGGAGGAACCGCTACCTTCTCGCGAGATTCTAATGCAGCAATGACTTATGGGTAATACCCTTGGCTGAAGTCTGCTCCGATGCAGACTTCGGCGAAGTGCATAACGAGGGTGGAAAAGGGGGCGGGGATAGGGTCCGGAGTCTCCACCCAGGAGAATCGGGACACCCTGAGCACTAGCGCACCTCAGCGGGAACGCGCAACTGAGGGGCGCAAGGGTGCAAGTGCGAGTATTGGGATTGGGCCCTTCTCTAACCTCAGGGATGTTCTGCTTTAAAATGTGCCAGCGCGCATGAATGGAGGATCCAAAGAAGTGAGACGCTTCAGCGAGACAGACAACCGGATTGTCCAATAGTTGCTTTTTGTCTGAAACGTACGATTGGCTGAGGTTTTTAGAGAAATGCGTGAGAACCACTTTATTAATTTCTTTTGTTTTTTATTGCCACAATATACATTTTTATGGCCACATTATACACTCACTGGCCACATTATTGGATACACCTGTCCAACTGCTCGTTAACACAAATTACTAATCAGCCAAACACATGGTGGTAACTCAGTACATTTAGGCATGTAGACATGGTCAAGATGATTGGCTGCAGTTCAAACTGAGCTTCAGGATGGGGAAGAAGGTGATTTAAGTGACTTTGAATGTGGCATGGTTGTTGGTGCCAGACGGGCTGGTCTGAGTATTTCAGAAACTGCTGATCTTCTGGGATTGTCACACACAACCATCTCTAGGGTTTACAGAGAATGGTCCGAAAAAGGGAAAACATCCAGTGAGCGGCAGTTCTGTGGACCACAATGCCTAGTTGATGTCAGAGGAGAATGGCCAGACTGGTTTGAGCTGATAGAAAGGCAACAGTAACTCAAATAGCCACTGGTTACAACCAAGGTTTGCAGAAGAACATCTCTGAATGCACAACATGTCAAACCTTGAGGCAGATGGGCTACAGCAGCAGAAGACCACACCAGGTGCCACTCCTGTCAGCTAAGAACAGGAAACTGAGGCAACAGTTCACACAGGTCCACCAAAATTGGACAACAGAAGACTGGAAAAATGTTTCCTGGTCTGACGAGTCTCTATTTCTGCTGGGACACTCGGAAGGTAGGGTCAGAATTTGGCATCAACAACATGAAAGCATGGATCCATCCTGCGTTGTTTCAACAGTTCAGGCTGCTGCTGGTGGTGTAATGGTGTGAAGAACATGTCATGCTATCATGTCAATATGGACCAAAATCTCTGAGGAATGTTTCCAGTACCTTGTTGAATCTCTGCCATGACGGATTAAGGCAGATCTGAAGGCAAAAGGGGGTCCAACCGGGTACTAGCAAGGTGTACCCAATAAAGTGGCCAGTGAGTGTATTTATAGCTATACTATGTTAGAACATTGTTAAGAGGCATGAAAAAGTGTTTTAGCCTAATTTGTTTTCTAAATTAAGGAGAGCCGCTGTAACTGTTGTAGAGATTTGATGTTTTTTCATAGATCCCTGTATCTGTTAGGTGACTCCTTGGATGTACAGTACTGTTACGGTGTTGGTGTCGTGTGTGTGTGTGTGTGTGTGTGTGTTTGTTTGTGTGTGGTCCGATCTTTGTTATTTGTTTACTTTTCTTTGCCTCCCTGATGAAGACCTCAGCCTGTTGGTGGAAACGTAGAGCTAAAGGTAAATAAAAACTTACCTAATGACCTCTACTTGTCTGAAAGAAAACGACCCCTAATAAATATTTAACTGACATTACAAATTAAAGTAAGATCAGAAAGAATTAAAAAAAAAAAACAGAAACTGAAGAATTTAACCAATAAATATCTTTCAATGTGTCTTTGGTTCTATTTTCAAAAACACACATCTTTGGGTCTTAAATGATTTAAAATTTGATTTATCTGGTGATAAATTGTTACTTTAAACCAGGGATCGTCAACTGGTGGCCTGCCACGTGTTTCCCTGACTTAAATCGGCCCACAACCACGTGTCTACCAACGTTCTGTTTATTTACCTGAACCAGGTGTTTTTCTGTTTATTTACCTGATCCATGTGTTTCCCTGAGTTTGTGTTTATTTCTGACTGAGTAATTGTGCAATGTGGTCATGCCCTGTTCTTTATCAGTAACATTTAAACACATAATGAAAATTTGGTCTGGGCCGGGGATCATACCCAGACCCCCTTGCTCTGAAGTCAGTGTCACTAACCACTAGACTACAGTATTTGATAGGAAATTTCTGAAGTTATAATGGTTATAACTCTTCTTTTTCAGCCTTTCAAGGCTGACACATTGAGAAGAAAACTGAGTTACATTTATATTTCAGACAGTTTAAACATCATCAGCTCTCTGCCTTTAAAATCAGGTTCTATGTGTCTCATTACTTTAAGCACCAGCACCCCCC
>SSNR01000032.1:371750-454148 GCA_006937965.1 Callopanchax toddi | reverse complement strand
CCCCCCCCCCCCCTCCCCCCCGCGCGCACCCCACCCCACCCGGCCCACGAAAACTCCTGGGAAAATGAATGTGGCCCTCAAAGGTTTTTAGTTGATGACCCCTGCTTTAAACTCTTTAAAATGTTTAGTAGAAACCAGCATTTAGAGAAGCTTTACTTTGACAGTGTGGCGTCTACATTCAAGTCAAAACCAGAGATATGGAAACAGTTTCTAAAAGAATCACTATTAAATGTTTATAATCAAACACTGGGTTATAAGTTTGTGCAACAGGAAGATTCCCAAATTCTTTCAAACTGATTTTCTAAAGTGACATTTTTTATTTTTTCTGATATTTGGGTACAAAAGAGACAGAATAACGAGAACACCTAAAAGCAAAAATATGACCCAAAGAAAGAAAAACCTGTACACAGAAATTCAATGATATCTGTTCTCTATCACATGTACCAGTGCAAGCCTCTAAATGGAAAGAAAGAAAAATAAAATACAAATGACAACAAAATAAAACACTTCGATGTAATCAGGAGACAATACTCATTATTTCTAGAAACCAATAAAAATCTGAGGAGCGGTGAAGTGCAGGCAATGATATGAAACGTGATGCAACACATTTAGCAGCATCAGTGCAGAGAACATGGTTCACCGTCATACAAATTTGGCACTTTTATTTTGAAATGTCGTAGCCATCATTGTTCCTGTCAGCTGTCAACATTTGTATGTGTTCAGGTAACCATGTTAACCACTTTAAAAAGCCCCATGTGCAAGTGTAGCTCAGCTAGCATTACACTAAATAAACCTCCTGTTTCCACATGTTTAATGATCCGGTTTTCCTTTGATTTACTGGCTCCTCCTACTCTGGCTGTGTCATAATGTTACACTTTGTCTAACCATGGGGGGGTGATGCTCTGAGGATGCTCTGATCCTCTGCTGCGGATGAGTGGAAGCACAAAGAAAGCAAGCGAATGCAAACTAACCTAGCCCACCTTGATGGCTGCTTTCACACTCCTCCAGGTCTTCGTCATCGCTGGAACACTCTGCAGAGGACGCAAATTCGTCTGGGGGGTGCTTCTTGAGAAGGGCAGCGGTCATCGAGAGCCGCATCCAGAGAGAAGACAAAACAGAGACACACAGATGTGAGATAAGACTAAGACAATTACCTGCTATGGAGAATCAATTTAGTATTAATAGTAATAAATCTTATAATGTTGGAAAGCCTAATTATTTCCATAAAATAAAACCATTTTGTAGGAAATTTTATTTATATGTTTAACAACAGCTGAGTTAGTTAGATTTGATGTTTATAGTCTGAAGAAACAAGACTGTGATTTAATCATTAAACTGGAGCCTCACCACCTAGGCTCCTCCTCCTCCTGCTGGTCACCACCTAGGCTCCTCCTCCTCCTGCTGGTCACCACCTAGGCTCCTCCTCCTCCTGCTGGTCACCACCTAGGCTCCTCCTCCTGCTGGTCACCACCTAGGCTCCTCCTCCTGCTGTCCCCTACCCCCTACCCCAACACTTCCCACTGCCTCCACCTAAGCCCGTTATCCTATAGGTGCAGCAATCAGCAGTGTTCTCTACCTTTTCTCCACACTTTGACCCTATGACCCCACTGCTGTAGGCAGAATCTGGACTAATCACCATCATGTTTTGTTTCCTCAGACTTTATTCCAACAAACAACACCAAACTACAGTCAGTAACAATCAGCTGATTGGTATTTTGGTGAGTTTTTTTTAAATACAAACTCAGCTCTGCTGTTAAAGCTGCACTCTGCGACATTGTAAACAAGCTAAGTATCGCTAGGTATTTTACAGAAACACGTCTCAGAGCACTCACCCCTCCCGTCAGGTGTAATCGGTAAGCCAGCCTTCCCGCGGACATGGGACCATGCATTGCCGCGGTTACAACAGAAACCAAAACCAGCCGTAGAAACATTTCCCTCTTTTCACCTCCAAACGTTTTTAGTTTTCTACCAGCTGAAAATGTGTTTTTTTGGGGGGACTCTGGTATTTTTTCCTAAAATGGAAGCACTAACAGCCGGCTGTTTCTGTCCTTTTCTCACTTCTGGGCTGTTCTACTGCAAAATGTGCCCGGGAGGATTAATGGCGGATCCAAGGCAGTGCATCCAAGGCAGTGCGGAAGTGCAGCAGACAGACAGCCAGATTGTCCAATCCTATCGTTCGGACCGAACGATAGGATTGGACAATCCAGCTGAAGTTTTTAGAGAACTGCGGGACAACCACTTTATTTATTTATTTCGGGTTTTTTTAATCTCCATAATATATTTATAACTATACTATGTTACAACGTTGTTAAGAGGCTTAAAAAAAAAACGTTAACAGCTACATTATTTACCAAAGCACAGATAGCAGCTTTAAACATATAGCTGAATTTTTCTATTTACTGAAAATAATCAGGCTTTCCAGCACAATAAGCTTTATTGCCAAGGAGGGTCATTACAACAAAGAAATGATCAACTAAACTAATTTTCAATGTTTCAATGGAATTTAAGCGTCTCATTGTTGTAGAAAAATGTCCTTTTAAATCTTTTTTCCAGTGATCCAGACATGGTGAACCATGATTAAATTGGAGAGTTTTCACCAATGTTTGTAGTTTTTGTGTTTTTTATCTTCAGGACAGTCAAACCCAAACTACATCAAGTTAAAGGTTTAGAAAGAATGTATATTTCCTGCTGTTTTTCATGGCAGAGTTTTAAAATGAGATCTTCTAATATTGATGATGATAGGGTAACATTTGTTTTGGTCAAATCTTTAAATAATGTGATTCTAAAGTGATGTGTTTAGAATATGTTCTTACCTGTACGGTGGAGGAGGCCCTGTGGTTCCGTGTGGTGGTGGTGGACATCATTGTGGTGGTCTCGATGAATGTGGTGGACATCTCTGAAGACATGGCCGTGGTTCTGGCTGAACCCACCCCACCGGGTCCATCTCCCACCAGCCTCACGCTGCCGTTGATCTTGATGTTGAGGTTGGCTTCAGCTGCCATCTTCAATACTTTTAGTCCATTATAATAAAGGCCCGACAGCTGACCCTGAAAAGGTCGACCTCGATCGCTGCCCCCCACTGTGATCGTCGCTTGAGTGTTGAAAATTGTTAACTGTCGTCCTGAAAAAGATGACCAAGGTCAGAATTTATCAGAGAAAAACATCAAAACTGAATACTAGTAGAATGTTAAAGTCCTCATTATATTAAATGACATTTTTATGTTGTTGTACTGAATATTATCCAAATCCAAGGTCAATGTTCTCAACCAGAAAGGAATGGTCCCCCGTCTCTGGGTTGGTGGAGAGGTCCTACAAGCGTCTCATAATCTTGTTCACTAGTGAGGGAAGAGGGAGACTGACAGGTGGGTTGGGGCAGCCTCTGCAGTGATGAGGATGCTAAACCAGTCTGTTGTAGTAAAGAGGTAGCTGAGCCAGAAGAAGAAGCTCTGGGTTTACCGGTCAATACATTCCAACCCTCATCTCTGGTCATGAGCTTTGGGTAATAACCCAAACAACCAGATCAAGAATACAGAAATGAATTTCCCCCCTGCCACCTAGATAGGGTGAGGAGCTCGGACATTTGGGAGCGACTTGGAGTAGAACTGCTGCTCCTCCATCTGGTCAGGATGCCTCTGGACGCCTCCCCGGTAAGGTGTTTCGGGCATGTCCTGCCAGCAGGAGGCTCCCAGGTCAACCCAGGACACATTGGAGACAGTATATCTCCAATCTGGCTGGAGAACGCCTTGGGGTCCTGCCAAAGGAGCTGGTGGAGGTGGCCAGGGAGAGGACAGCCTGGGATTCCCTACTTGGGATTCTGCCCCTGTGACCCAGACCCAGATAAGTGGAAGAAGGCGAGGTGACCAAATCCATAAAGACAACTAAACTAATAAAACGTTGTCATGATCCCACCCCTGTGTGCGTGTTTGTGTCTGTTTTGTCCCTGTCTTAAAGCGGCTCTCTGGATTATTTTTCTCTGTATCAGAGTTTTCTAAATGTTTTAAATGATATTTCAGGTCTAAACTATGATCTATGGGTTGAGTTCCACAACATCTGTCATTCTGATGAAGACCCTCCTTCCTCCTAGAGACCCCTTTCCATTATTTCTTGCCGCCGATATTTTTCAGCCAATGAAATTCAAATGTCTGCATTCTCTCAACATGCACGTGCATCGACCAAACCTGTACCAGTAGGGGGCGCTGTCGTACAGGACGCTCCGTGTGTTTCTCTGTTTACCGTCTCAGCCTCACAGCTCATTTCTACTAAAAACCTAACCATTTCCCAGCTAAAGATGGATTTATTTTAATTTTAAAACCTTTCACCTCACAGAATGGCAAGGCTTGACAGGGTTACACGTTTATTTTGGTCAGAAAGTTCATCCAGGGCCGAGTCAAGTTCAGCTTCAGAGTCCAGCAGCAGCTCTCTGCTAACAGAGCTAATATCAGAAGCAGCAGGGACAGAGAGGGCTCATCAGACCCTCGTAGTGTTGTTGGAATAAGATTGTGAACTGTGAGTGATTAAACCCTACACATTGAGCTGTACAGTTCATGTCCGAAGTATATGCGCCGTGTGCACGCGCGCACACGCGACCGGACGTGCGTGTCGAGATGTTTTGAGGAGGAGCCTTTGGACGCTAGATTCAAAAACTGCTCTCTTGATGAAATCCTCCAGAGTGCGGCTTTAAGTTGGCCCAGGTGTTCCTCATGTGTCTGATTGCCTCACCTGTCCCTCGTGTGCTGCTCATTTGTCTCTGTGTATTTAAGTCCTGTCTGTTTGTCACCCGTCGTCTGTTTTTGTCCATGCAGTTTTGTCTTTGTTCGAGTTGAAGTCCTGTTTCTTTAATAAAACCCTGTTGAGCTTCACCACCAAGTCCTCCTCCTGCTTTTTGGGTCCCTCTTGTGCTGTGATCATGACAAACTTCTGTTCTTATTATACTATTTTTGATGACACATGATTTATTATACAATTTAATGGTTCAGTTTTTGGGCTTATTAACACATAAAATGCTTGACATTCACAAATAAGTAAATTTTTTATTTGATCGGATTTGTAAAAATTATTTTGAAAAATAAAAGCAGGCTTTTCAAAAATTTCTGAACACAAACAGTTGATTAGATGATAGTACAGAAACAATCTTTAATATTTGATGGAACAGAAGGAAAAAACAGAAATAACAAGGATGTTTTAGTGTTTGTTACCTTTCTCTTGAAGCCATTCTTCTACTGGTCGGACATATTTGAAAGGAATTTTCTTATTGGCCGTTTGATAGCGTTCAATGTCGCTGTTCCCTTTAAAGACATATAAAAACATATAGGCATCATCAGGATCATACATGACAAAAAAAATCATGAAAATAATTGGATCACAGATAGGGCTGGGTACCGAAATTTGGTACTTCTTTGGTACAGACCGAAAACCTTTGGTAGGTAGTGGCACCAAAAAAAAAGTTTTGGCGCTAATACAATAAAATGTCCCTACAGTATATATGAGCCACTCCATTTCTCCCAGCCCCGCTCTGCTCCGCGCACACAGGCTGAGTGACACAGCCCCTCTCCTTTCCTCTCCTCTCAACAGTCACAGCAAAAAGAAAAAGGCAGACCTGAGTTCACAGCCTTAATTCTCTTCTGCTTCAACAAAATCACAGGAGGTGTGTGAGGGGAGAGGATGGCGTGGGTCGGGATGCCCTAGTTGGGATCCTGCCCCTGCAACCCGGATCCGGATAAGCGGAGGAAGGCGATGCGAGACTTCTCTCTTACACTCTCGTTGGAGCCAGCTGGGCCGTCAGAACGGCAGAATAAAAGATCCATCCCAAACACAGTGTTTGGTCACAGTAAACCCGCAGCATCGTTTTCACCTGCTGAGGCAGCAGCGTCGGCGCTGAAATCGACTTCCTCAGGACGCAGAACACAATGCGCTGTATTTTTTAAAAAGCATGTAAAATTGCATATAAAAAATCCATGAGGCCACGAAAGATGTAATTATTTTATTTAGGAGCATTTACTTTTTTAAAATCAGAGACCATACGTAGGTGCCGTTATCAGCAAGGATGTGTGGAGGGTTTTCCTCCTCTGGTCATCCGGTGCCCCCATCCTGGCATCTCCAGACTAGTTTCTGGTCAACCTGAATCCATGTCCTCTTTTTTTTTAGCAAAAAGAAAATAATGAAATAACGAAAATGGATCCTGATTGGATTGATCCCCGCTTTCCCTTTTGGCCATATTTCTGATTTTGTTTAGCCATAACAAAAGCGGATACCGGTTAAATCTGTGTACTTGTTACTTCCAGTTATTCCATTTCCGTTTTAGAAACAAAAAAATGAAAGAGTACACAGATTGTGAGATAGCGGAAGTTAACAGAAAGTTCTCGAGGTAAAGAGATAAATAAATAAATAATAATAAAAGCATAAATATGCCATAAAACTGTGTTTTTTTGTTGTTGTTGCTTTAATTAAAATAACTTTTAGTACTTTGTTATTTTCTCTCAGAATTATAGGTACTGAAAAAAGTATCGTTAAGGTACCGGTATTAAAAACCAGGTATCGTTATAGTAGTATATTTAATGGTACCCAGCCCTAATCACATAAAAGTTAGCACTTTATAGAATATTAATCAACTGGACTTTTTGATTTTTAATTCTGAAATCTGAATCCTGAGACCCAATAACTGATACCTGAATCCTGAAAATTGAGACATGATACCCGAGACGTGATAACTAAAACATGAGACCTGAGGCCCGAGACCTGAGACCTGATACCTGGTTCCTGATACTTGAAACATGAGACCTGAGGCCCGAGACCTGAGACCTGATACCTGGTTCCTGATACTTGAAACATGAGACCTGACACCTGATATCAGGAACCTGAGACCTTATATCTGAAATCTGGAAACTGGAGACCCGGGACTTGATACCTGATTCCTGATATCTGATATTTGAGACCTGTTACCTGAAACAGGATATCTAAATCCTGAGACCTGATTCCTGAACCCTATTACCTGAAACCTAAAACTGGAGACCTGAAATCTGATTCTTGATACCTGTGACCTGAAACTGATACACACTGAGGGTCATGCTAAGACTCTGGGCTATTGATAAAAGGGGCGGAGTCAGCTTGTGGCAGCAAATCTGGGAATTTTTGTCAGTCTTTACTGGAGGCTCTGAGCTCTGTGATTTTGGTTTTTTTGTATGGTAATATTTATCTTCACAGATGTCATGGTTCTAAACTGTATTATTATTGTTTTCTGCACACTGAAGCCAAACAGTTACTATTGTCGCCGTACCTGTTGGGAAATGTTCATTGATGGACCAGTTGTCCACCTGCAGCGTGGCGTTGCCTCCGTTCCTGGTGAAGCGAACTACATGATATTTCCCATCATTCACTGGGGTGCTGCTCTCCTGCACATTGATATCCTCAGTGCCGATGTTAAAGGTCACTCCGATCTTCCCTTGTTGCTGAAACAAGGAAACATTGGTAAAGGTTTTTATTTTTTGTTGAAAAAGTCCCCCCACATTTCATCTGTGATCAATTGAATGATGGTTTTGTGTCTTTTTGCATCAAAACAATGTATAGACTGTTATCAATTATTTTTCTAACTTTTATTTAATTCCCATATTTTGATGAGATTTTTTTTAGATCTTGGCTCTGCTTTTTGCAAATACCAGAAAAGGTTTGATCACCAACTCCAGGTCGGGGGCTGGTCCTAGCTCATACAGATCTTGTTCAGGAATGAGGGATGATGGGAGATTGACAGGCGGATCAGAGCAGTGTCTGCAGTGGCGAGGTAGAGGGAGTTTTATCAGTAGGTCTACATTTCAGTCCTCCACTTTTGGTCATGAGCTTTGGGTAATGACCCAAAGAACCAGATCATGAATACAGAAATGCGTTCTGCAGGGTGGCTAGGCTCAGCCTTATGGGCGAGGAGCTCAGACATTCAGGAGGGAGTAGAACCTCAGCTCCTCCACATTGAGAGGAACCAGCTGATGTGGTTCAGACATCTGGTCAGGATGCCTGCATCAGGACATATGGCACAAGTCACCCCAGGATATTCTGGAGGAATTATATATCTCAGCTAGCCTGTAACACTGGATAAGATGGACAGTGTTGGGCAAGTTACTTCAAAACTGTAATGCATTATTTATTACTTGTTACTGTCATTTTAAAGTAATCCCTTACATTACAACATTACTGTTTTTTTAATGTAAGGCATTACACTACTTTTGCATTACGTTTAGTTACTCTCACCAAAAATAACTGTAAATATGGATTTGGCCATCTAATGAGCTCATTCTACATCCAGTGGAAGGTGATGTGATGGATACATGGAGAGATAGCCATCCATCTGTATATTAACCCATTCATCCATCCATCATTTATCATCCATCCATCATTTATCATCCATCCATCATTATCCATCCATCCATCATTATCCATCCATCCATCCATCCATCCATCCATCCATCAATCCATCCATCCATCATCATCCATCCATCAATCAATCCATCATTCATCCATCCATCCATCATCATCCATCAATCAATCCATCATTCATCCATCCATCCATCATCATCCATCAATCCATCCATCATCATCCATCCATCCATCATCCATCAATCCATCCATCATTCATCATCCATCCATCATTTATCATCCATCCATCCATCCATCATTATCCATCCATCCATCATCATCCATCCATCTTTATTCATCATCCATCATTATTCATCCATCCACCCATCCATCCATCCATCCATCATTATTCATCCATCCATCCACCCATCCATCCATCATTATTCATCCATCCACCCATCCATCCATCATTATTCATCCATCCACCCATCCATCCATCATTATTCATCCATCCACCCATCCATCCATTCATCATTATTCATCCATCCACCCATCCATCCATCATTATTCATCCATCCACCCATCCATCCATCATTATCCATCCATCCATCCATCCATCCATCCATCCATCCATCCATCCATCCATCCATCCATCCATTCATCCATCCATCTATATTCATCATCCATCCATCATTATTCATCATCCATCCATCATTATTCATCATCCATCCATCTTTATTCATCCATCCATCCATCCATCCATCCATCCATCCATCCATCCATCCATCCATCCATCCATCCATCCATCCATCCATCCATCCATCCATCCATCCATCTTTATTCATCATCCATCATTATTCATCCATCCAGACTCCTCTCTGCTCTGTCTGACTACAGGAAGTGAAACATTTGGCTCTGAGTGACGTTTCTCCCCTAGAAAACCACCACTTCAGTCTGGGTTAAACATGCACTGTAATGCACGCGTTACTGACATTGTACCGAGTAAAATATTACAGATCTTTTTTCTGTAATGCCTTACATTACTGCGTTACTGCAAAAAGCAATGCATTACAGTAATTAATTACTTTTGTAACTTGTTACTCCCAACACTGAAGATGGAGAAAGCAAGGCAAGGCGATAGAAATAAATTTGTCATCAAATCAATCAGCTTCATGAAGGCAAAAGACTTAAAGTAAAATGTTCTCAGTTCTGACATTTGATAATAGAACTCAAGGAAATCTGCATCTAAAACTGGGTCCATCTACACTTTTGTGAGTACTCACTATGTGAAGCATCAGGTAGTCACCCAGACCTGGAGCACTGTCGATCCGGACCAGGATCCCTTCTTTTAGGGAGGTGCTGAAGCCGACAGTCAGTCTGTCCGTTCTGGTGCTTGGTCTCTCGTTAGCAGGCCAGTTGAACGTGACAAGACCTCCTCCTTTACCAAAGATGTATGTGGTCCCAGCTGAATGAAACAGAAGAAAAGATAAAGTCAAGAACCAGTTCCAGGTCTTGGAATGGTTTTATTATTCAGCTGGATCCTTGTTTTCTTTTCTGGTTTGTTAAAATCTTTTATTTTTTTTACACATTGGTGAAAATCAGTCCTCCTGTTCTTGTGAGGTTTTTGTTGTTTTGAGCATGACACAGATTTGCAGTTACAGCCCAAGAAGTCTGAATTATTCTGACTTCAGCTGAACATCTTTATGTGTGTAAACTACGCAGTGGCGGAGCCCCGGGGGTGGATGAGATCCGACCTGTGTATCTCAAAGCTATGGATGTTGTAGGACTGTCGTGGTTGACACGTCTCTGCAACATTGCGTGGTCATCGGGGGCAGTCCCTGTTGAGTGGCAGACCGGGGTGGTGGTTCCCATTTTTAAGAAGGGGGACCAGAGGGTGTGTTCCAACTATAGGGGGATCACACTCCTCAGCCTCCCTGGGAAGGTCTACTCCAGGGTACTGGAGAGGAGGGTCAGGTCGATAGTTGAACCTCAGATAGAAGAGGAGCAATGTGGTTTTCGTCCTGGTCGTGGAACTGTGGACCAGCTCTTTACCCTCGCTAGGGTGATGGAGGGGTCATGGGAGTTTGCCCAACCAATCCACATGTGTTTTGTGGATTTGGAGAAGGCTTATGACCGTGTCCCCAGGGACACCCTGTGGGGGGCGCTCCAGGAGTACGGAGTGGATGGTCTTTTGTTAAGGGCCATTCAGTCCCTGTACCAGAGGAGTGTGAGTTTGGTCCGCATAGCCGGCAGTAAGTCGGACCTGTTCCCAGTGAGGGTTGGACTCCGCCAGGGCTGCCCTTTGTCTCCGGTTCTGTTCATAACCTTTATGGACAGGATTTCTAGGCGCAGCCGTGGTGTGGAGGGTGTTGAGTTTGGTGACAGGAGAATCTCGTCTCTGCTTTTTGCAGATGATGTGGTCCTCCTAGCTTCATCAGGCTCTGACCTTCAGCTCTTGCTGGGGAGGTTTGCAGCAGAGTGTGAAGCGACTGAGATGAGGATCAGCACCTCCAAGTCTGAGGCCATGGTTCTCGGTCGGAAAAGGGTGGCTTGCCAACTCCAGGTCGGGAGAGAGGTCCTGCCTCAAGTGGAGGAGTTCAAGTATCTCGGGGTCTTGTTCACGAGTGAGGGAAGGAGGGAGCGGGAGATCGACAGGCGGATTGGGGCAGCGTCTGCAGTGATGCGGACGCTGAACCGGTCTGTTGTGGTGAAGAAGGAGCTGAGCCGGAAAGCAAGGCTCTTGATTTACCGGTCGATCTACCTCCCAATCCTCACCTATGGTCACGAGCTTTGGGTAATGACCGAAAGAACGAGATCACGGATACAAGCGGCCGAAATGAGTTTTCTCCACAGGGTGGCCGGGCTCAGCCTCAGGGATAGGGTGAGGAGCTCGGACATCTGGGAGAGACTCGGAGTAGAACCGCTGCTCCTCCATGTCGAAAGGAGCCAGTTGAGGTGGTTTGGGCATCTTGTTAGGATGCCCCCTGGACGCCTCCCCAGGGAGGTGTTTCAGGCATGTCCTGCCGGCAGGAGGCCCCCGGGTCGACCCAGGACACGCTGGAGAAAATATATCTCTGGTTTGGCCCTGGAGCGCCTTGGGATCCTGCCGGAGGAGCTGGTAGAAGTGGCTGGGGAGAAGACCGTCTGGAACTCCCTAATTGGGATGCTGCCCCCGCGACCCGGACCCGGATAAGCGGAAGAAGACGAGACGAGACGAGATCTTTATGTGACAGGTGTGTTGGGTTAATTAGGTGAATATTTAGTCATGATGAGCTGCTCTGTTCTTCTACAGGGTTCCTCAACCATTGGGCCAAGGACTCATACTGGGTCAAGGACCTGTACCACCAGGTCAAAGACCTGTACCAGACCAAGGACCCATACCAGGGCAAGGATGATAGAGGGCCAAGTACTCATACTGGACCAAGGACCAGTACCAGGTCAAGGACCCCTTCTGAGTCAAGGACTTGAAACAGGCCATGGATCCGTTCAAGACCAGGACCTGTACTAGGTCAAGAATTTGTACCAGGCCAAGAACACACAGAGGGCCATGGACCAGTAGCAAACCTAGGACCCATTCTGGGTCAAGGACTAGTCCTGGTCCTTGGATCATGTGGTGGCAGACTAAACAAAAATATTTAAACATAAAAAAGAGCATATTTTTTATATACATTGACCCTATGGTAAGTCACTTAGAAAAAATGCTATAAGTACAATATTTAAAATGATGTGACAATAATAAAAATGCATATTTATATTATTTATGTACTGATTTTTAGAAACCTTTTATATGTTTTAAGTACCTTTTATGGTTTAATCTATGTCTGCACATTTGTTTCTGTGGGCTGCTATTGGATATATGAATTTCCCCTCGGGGATAAACAAATAAACTGTCTGTCTGTCTGTCTGTCTGTCTGTACACAATCCTGCCAAAAAGGATGTTGGGAAAAAGTGAGTCTGAGAAAAAATTTATTTTAATTTCAAACAGCTGAAAGTTCTGCCCAGAGCTGCTGTATAACCATCACAGTTGAATGCTCTAAATGAACTCTGTACTTGATAGAGTGAGCCAAATAATTTTTAAAAAACAACTAAAGTTCAGTTGGTTTCGTCTTGTCTTTATGCTCTGTAACCCCAGACTAAGAACTCCTGAAACCCCCCTCAAATATTAGTGTTTAATCTGGTTTTCTACAACGAGACACGATGACAGTTCGTTAAACCGTGAATTTGAATTTCCTTCATTCTGGAGACTTAACAGAGACTGCAGCTTTAAAATCAATTTAACAAAAATTAAAAAATAAATAAAAAATCAGATAGATGCTCATGGTGGTGCAACACTTGTTCAGCTCTTTGAAAGAAGATGGAACATTCTTCTTTCTGCTCTTCAGTGAATCACGCTTGTATTTAATAGCATATTGCTGCCACTAGAGGGCAGTCTCACTAAGTCAGGTTGAGCTACTCTGAGTTGTGTTGGTTAGGATAAAAAACAACCGACATCAGAAGTGAGTTAAAGATCTGATGGACATAAAGTAACAGTTATATGTATTTTTTTACCAGCAGCTGATTTTTAACCTTTGACCTCAATTTGATTTTGTACCCAGGTTAAATAATCACTCTAGACCAGTTTGATTTAAAATTACTTGATTTCGTATGTGCAGTTTGACATCAGGATATGAGTCTGGGGACAGATTGTTTCCAAGACTGTTGTCATGGTGCCGCACCACCTAAAAACCACCACTAGGTGTCACTCTAGAACAACACAAAATCCAAAAGGCAAGAAGCCTGAAAGTTTAGCCTTCCAGTCTCCTGTTACAGTAAAACAGAACTCTCTAAACCTGCATCTGAACACCATTTAAAGAGACAAGAACCTTTAGAGGGTTTAAATTGTTTGGAACATCATGATTCTTCATAGAGTTTAATACCCAGAAAACAATAAATCAGATCAGAGACAGCTTAAATAACGAGGTGACCAGAACCAACTTACATCAGCTTCAGAAGAAAAACCTGACAGAAACAAACACTTACTGCAGGCGTCCATCAGCCAGGTTTTTATGGAAGGAAGCATAAAGAATAAACCCTAACCCTAATTATGACCCCTAACCCTATCTGTGACCCAAAACCCTAACAACTAACCCTTAACCCTATTCCTCCCCCAAACCCTAACAACTACCTCTAACCTCTAACCCTTGTGTCCTTAAACTTTGCCCACCTTACCTGCTGACGGTGGTTGGAGGGTCATGTGGCGCCTGATGGAATCACTGGTCATAGTGTAAAGTGCTTTGGAGTTCCAGACTTGAATAAGAATCCATTTATCATAATACTAACCCCTAACCCTGTCCTAATCCTTAATACTGAGCCATAATCCTGTCCCTATCCCTGATGTTATCCCCTAACCCAGTGGTTCCCAAACTTTTTGGCTTCTGACCCACAAAATGACAGTGGCAGAGACTCGTGACCCCAACCATCACTGGCAAAATATACAAATACTGCTATTAAACTAATCAAACAAGGATAGAATGACAACACGAGCATCTACAGCTATTATACCATGTTTATTCATCCATTTGTAACAGTTTGTAAGGGCAAATATCTGGTATGAGCAAAGATTTTAAATTCACTTTTAGTTCTGGAGAACATCCCAGGACCCCCATTTGTTGTTTCAGGACCCACAGTGGGGTCACGACCCCAACTTTGGGAGCCACTGCCCTAACCTATAGCCCGAGGGGTTGAGATGTGACTGAACAGAAAAATTAGATTATTCTTAGAGAAGGTTGTTCTTCACCTACCATCATCAGATAAACAGACTGGAATCAACAAAAGTTAAAAGTATGACTGAAATCAGAATCTCTTTATGAAAATAGTCTCTTCTGAATACATAGATTCAGATAGGAGCACTGCTGGACTGGACATGGGACATTCTGGGGCTGATGGTAACTTTGGGCTGGCCTGGTTGCGGTTGCGGCTCCTGTGTGAGCGGCTCATTTTAATTTGCACTTCCTGTTGCAGGGGACTGCTTAAATGCCAGGGCCGTTTCTTGGTCCCCGTCCAGCCCTGGATAAGAGTCCATCTTTAGTCAGCATGGACAAACATTTAGAATGAAACTGAGTCTAAACCTGAAGCTACATTTACACCTTTTCAAATCAGACTTCCTGATCTATTATTAGACAATAGTTGTGTTTTGGTTGATATTTGTAGAGTTTAGTCCTATTTAATTTACCACAACACCTTTTTGGCAACAGTGTCTCAGGAGCAGAGAGGTTGTCCACTGAGGTGTTCAACCCCTCATCGTGAGTTAAAGTGTCTTTGGGCAAGATTCTAAGCCCCCACCTGACCCCTGGGTACCATCCGAGTTTGGCAAAAATGAGAACGGGTCAAAAACAGAGAAACAACTTCCATAAAGGGACGAGTAAAGGATAAATTCTTCTTATTATTATCAGAAGTTCTCCTAAAGAGTCTCCACTCACCGTGACCTTTCAGAGCAGCTGGTGACCTGTAAATGCTGAAGGATGGAGATGAGCGGAGCCTTGAAGAACGCAGACCAGAGTAGCGGTCTGCGTCCGTCCCCTCCTGAGATCTGGGGAGACTCTTAGAGTTTAAAACCCGCCCTGATGGGGATGAGCTCTTTGTAGCAATGCAGCCCAGAACCAGCCAGCTGATCCAGGCGCTCTGATAGAGGACTGTCAGTCCAGGGATCTGACCTGATCCTGGTTTTACGGGAGCACCACCGGGGCTCATGATGAGGGGCACTTAAACAGACTCACTGCACAGAGATAATCTCATGACCGAGGAAACAACACAGATTATTAATCTGTGGGTCTCTGATGTTTCCAAACACCTTTCGCTATGAGCTGGTGGAACGTTGTCAACTAAAGGGAATAAACATCCAGAATAAACAAAATCAACTTTAAGAACAGTCCCAGTGAGGGAGGATGGATGAAGACCTCCTGCATCCTCCTCCAGCTGAATTCTCCAGATGTCAGAGGGACATCTCCAGGAATCATCACCGCAACTTCAATCTGGTCCTCAGCAGCTTCGTCATAAAACACAAAACTGTACATCCACTGGATCACGTCTGCATCTTCATCTTTCTTCATTCTGTTAAATTCACCCAAAACTAAAATCCTTTAAATTATTCAAACCGTCTCCCAAACTAAAATCACCCAGACCGTCTCTCTGCAGCAAATCTGTCCTCCTGAGTCGTCGTGCTTCATGTTTCCCTTCAGCCGAGACTCTGCTGCTCTAAAGAAGAGAGAAGTGAGGACCTGGATCCTGGAGCAACCAGGAGGAGGAGCAAGAAAAGGAGGAGGAGGAGGAGGAGGAGGTGGAGTAGCAGGAGCGGCATCAAGAAAAGGAGGAAGAGCAATAGGAGGAGAAGAAGCAGCAGAAGGAGGAACACAAGGGGGAGGAGCAGAAGTAATCAACATAATAATGACTGAAGAGTTTAAATTAAACTGATCCTCATGAGAATAAAGGTCCTGAATTCTACTAACTAACTAACTAACTAACTAACTAACTAACTAACTAACTAACTAACTAACTAACTAACTGACTGACTGACTGACTGACTGACTGACTGACTGACTGACTGACTGACTAACTAGACTGGCTGACTCACTGACTAACTAACCAGCTGACTGACTGACTAACTAGACTGGCTGACTCACTGACTAACTAACCAGCTGACTGACTGACTAACTAGACTGGCTGACTCACTGACTAACTAACCAGCTGACTGACTGACTAACTAGACTGGCTGACTCACTGACTAACTAACCAGCTGACTGACTGACTAACTAGACTGGCAGACTTTCCATCTCATCCAGGATCTCCTCTGTGATCATACATTAGACATTCAGTTGGATTAAGACAAGGCAGCAGCCTAATGACTGTTGATCTTATGATCCACTCTATCAGAGCGTCCTGTAGGGGTGGGGGTCTCGTCTCGTGATGATTCACCACAGACACAGGAAGCTCCTCCTGGTGTCTGCTCTATCCTTCCAGTTGTTTGAACACAGCACTTCCCAGATCTCTGGTCCGACCATCAAATTCTCTGTTTATCGACCTCTAAAGCCAAACAAGGATTTTGTGGATGACAAAGGATGCAAACTATACACGAGGACATGTACAAATACCAAATCCTGTAATGTTAAAGCATTCTACATACTCTGATTTAATCTGCTCAAATACCTCAATCCCAGGTCCTTTTCTCTCTTCCTGACAATACCACCTGACCCCTGATTTGCTACTTTCTGTCTTGTATTTTGATGACATCTGTAATTCAATCATGACTTTTTTCACCCAGAAAATGTCCACAATGAACAAACTACTTCTTGTCTACCAGACTTCCTTCCCACTTCTCCCATTCAAACATTTTTAGCTTTCACCTTCCCCTCCATATCTCATCCCTAATTTATTCTTCCTTCACAACTGGAATTTTCTCCTCCTCATTCAAAGTTGCCTCTGTTACACCTATACTCAAAAACCTGGTGCAAATCCTAACAACCTAACAATTATCTTCATCCAATCTCAAACCTCCCATTCATCTCTAAACATCTTTAAGAAGTTGTTGCCTCTCAGCTCCTCTAACATCTCAGGCACAATAACATTTTAAAGAGTTCCAATCTGGTTTCCACCCCCTCCATAGCACAGAAATGGCTCCTGTCAAAATAACCAGTAATCTCCTCATGGCAGCTGACTCCGGTTTTCTCTATTTACTCATCCTCCTTGATCTGAGAGCAGCCTTTGACACTATTTCTCACTCCACCCTCCTGAATAGACTAGCTTTGGTTGGCATCACTCACACTCCCCTTGCCCAGTTACTCCTATCTCTCCAGCTTCACTCATTTTGTCTGACTAAAGTCCTTTTCTTTCCATTCTTCTTCTGTCTCCGCTGGTGTCCCCCAGGGCTCCATCCTGGGACCACTTCTATTTATCATTTACATGCTTCACTTGGCTACATCTTTTGTAAGCACATCAATTTCCATTGCTATATCTATATCTAACTAACCGACTAACTGACCTAAACTAATCAACTAGACTATTTAACTAACCAACCAGCTCAAATAAACTAGACTCACTCACTCACTCACTCACTCACTCACTCACTCACTCACTCACTCACTCACTCACTCACTCACTCACTCACTCACTCACTCACTCACACATTTTGGTTGTGCATCAGTTTGCTGACAGCTTCTTGTAGCTAAAATATATTTATTGATATTTTATTAAAACATAAACATGTCATTTTTATTCAGCATTATAATAATTTCAACACATGATGTAATAACACACATTTTAGAGCCCATTAGGTTTAATGTAGGGGTTAAGGTTAGGAGGTTTTCTGTGTTTCTTGTGTCTGTTTTAACTTTGACTCATGAATTGCTGAACTGGGGAAGCAGGTACTGTAGGATGAAGGAGGTCTTCCTCCATGTGACTCAACCCAAACACAAAGCCTGTTTGATTCTGGGCCAATGGGAACTTTGAAGGTGAACTTTGATGGCTGCAGCTGAAGGTCTTTGAGTGTTTCTGAGGCTGAGGGGGGATGAAGGCAGGAAGCTGAATCTGTTATTGGCCACATGAAAGAACCAGTCATCAGCCTGCTCAACGCTCTGCACTGAATCCCAACCAGAATGTTCACGTATGAGATCCTAAACTCAAACGAAGAAAATCATTTGTTTTTTCTTTTGCAATAATCCAGATATTTATTATAGCACAATCAGACAATTGTTAGAAATGTAAAAAGAGAAAACCAGTTGCAAGATGTTGCATCACTTAGTTTGACAGAAGCAAGTTTAACATGTTGGTATGACGACACGTCGCTGTGCATTTAAATGTTTTCTTCTATCTTTATGCTGTTAAACATAAAGTCTGAAAACCTTCTTTCTGATTTGTGATCCAGGTCAAATCTATCTATTATTATTTTAAAAACCTCCAGGAGTTTCACTGAGTCCTTCAGAATAAACAGATTCTCAAACATCCTTTAATAACCGTTGATAATGATCATCCCTGAAACAAGCAGCAGGTCGGTGATGTTCTCTCCTTGTGAGTCTTTCGTTGTGTCTCTTAATGAGTTCACAATTAAAAACTTCATCTGAATATCAGACGTTTATTTAAAAAGGAGGACATCAGTTCATCCAGGAATCTGAACTTCTCTCAAAAGTTTACATTTCAAAAGGAAATATTTGAGCAAATATTTTTAAAAAGGGATCTCAATGAAAATCTGAAAACAGAACTCCTAATGTTCACCCTAAAACAATAGAAGGAAACAAAAATAAAAGGTGGGTTGATTTTAACTGATGCTGTGAAGTCATTTATATCTAGAACGTCCAGAGAACCAGAACCTTGTTGGGTCTTTAGAACTCAACTCTATTTTTATTGTAACAAATGGATTCTGGTGAGTTTTTACTCAGTAAAAAGGTGGAGGAAGTAACGCGTTACAGTAACTACGTTATTATTGTGGTAACGTGCACGGTAACTAGTTAGTATACCAAAATCAGGAAGGCGTTTATCATTACTGGTATTTATATAGGGTTGTTATTTGTTACTTTGTGGGTTGTGTTCGATTTACCTCAAAAGTAGGAACTGGGAATGATGTCACACTCGAGTTATGGGCGTTCTGGTTACCCTTGTTGGAGAAATCGGGATTCCAATATGGCAACATCCTCGAAAACAGTTGTTTTGCCAGCCCTCTACAAAAACAGATGACTACTAAACACATATGCAGCTCATCTGCACCCTGGAGTTACAAGCGCTACATCTTCGTCTTACTACTCGGAGGGCGGAGTTTCCAAGTTCCTAGTACAATCAAACGCACCAGGACTGCAGTTTCCATAGTGGACTTTTTTTTACAAACTTCATTGAAAAGGTTTTTACATAAAAATAATTGTACACTGAACAGCAGACAGGTGATTTGATATACACGCAAAATCAAACCAAATAAAAGTAAATAATAAATAAATCACAGTAAATTTAGGTTGGTAATTTATAATATAATTTATAACAAAGTTACTTTCCCCAGTAACTAGTTACTTTGAAAGTAATGAGAAACTTAAAGTAACTGAGTTACTTTTGAAAGAAGTAATTAGTAATGTAACTAAGTTACTAATTTAAAGTACCTTACCAACACTTTATGAATATGAAGTGAATTCTTTACTCACACAACAGAACTCCTTCAATCCTTCACAATAAGAGTCTCAAACATGAACCTAAAACTTCTAAAGGTTTCAACTATAAAAATATTTGAGTCTCTTTTCCTACTTTCAGGTTTTTAAAATACATGTATATTATGAATTGCACATCTCCAAAGCACACAACAGTATAATTAAAACACTGAAATGCTGTTCTGTCTGAATGAAAAAGTAAAAGGTTCGAATGATGGAGATATCAGTAATGAGACATGGTTCTACTCCCTGCAGTGCCTTGGTAACTGTGCAGCGTAAAGTCTGAAATTATCCATCCATTTTCTGAAACACTTTGTTCTTTTTATGGGTTACAGGGAACTGGAGTCCATCCTCAACAGTCACTGGGCGAGACAGAGGACACCCCGGACATGTTACCAGTCCATCACAGGGTGAGAGACAGGGGACACTCCGGACATGTTACCAGTCCATCACAGGGTGAGAGACAGGGGACACCCCGGACATGTTACCAGTCCATCACAGGGTGAGAGACAGGGGACACTCCGGACATGTTACCAGTCCATCACAGATGAGAGACAGGGGACACTCCGGACATGTTACCAGTCCATCACAGATGAGAGACAGGGGACACTCCGGACATGTTACCAGTCCATCACAGGGTGAGAAACAGGGGACACCCCGGACATGTTACCAGTCCATGTTACAAGTCCATCACAGGGTGAAAGACAGGGGACACCCCGGACATGTTACCAGTCCATGTTACCAGTCCATGTTACCAGTCCATCACAGGGTGAGAGACAGGGGACACTCTGGACATGTTACCAGTCCATCACAGGGTGAGAGACAGGGGACACCCCGGACATGTTACCAGTCCATGTTACAAGTCCATCACAGGGTGAAAGACAGGGGACACCCCGGACATGTTACCAGTCCATGTTACCAGTCCATCACAGGGTGAGAGACAGGGGACACCCCGGACATGTTACCAGTCCATCACAGGGTGAGAGACAGGGGACACCCCGGACATGTTACCAGTCCATCACAGGGTGAGAGACAGGGGACACCCCGGACATGTTACCAGTCCATCACAGGGTGAGAGACAGGGGACACCCCAGACATGTTGTACATCAGAGAGACTAACCCAGCCTACGGCATCTTGTGCTGGAGCGGGGCGTAAATAAAGCTGTCAGATGTTGCTTGTCATGTTAAATGATTATCCAAATCAGGCTTCTAATGGCACAATGTTCTGCACATTATCCTAAACTATTTTCTTAAACAGACTAAAGATTTGAAAACATTCCATGTTTCTGGTGACGCTCTACAACTTTTTACTTTAGAGGACGACCTCTGCTTCAAAGACTATTTCATTCCAGGTGGCTAAAATCTGCCAGCCGCTGTTTTGTACACACAAAAGTTCCATTAAAGAAAAATTAAGAGCAACAAAGACGGCGCCTCAGCAGAAACATCCAGCGAGGCCTGTCACATTAACATAAAACACAGCCCTCAGAAATGATTAGCCTCCCTAATCTCTCCAGCACTTCGATGCAGCATTGGCCTGTTGGAATGACCTGTCCACCATGATGCATAGCTGTTTTCCTCCACCACCAACCCCCACCCTCCTACATCCACACATTCTCCATTTCCTGCTCTCCTGATTTTTATTTCACCTCCTGCTCCAGATTTATGTGGGCTGGAACAGTGAGAGGGCAAAGATTACACAAACAACAGCTTAGAGAGAGCAACAAGGTGAAGGACAACAAACACATTATCCTCCACTTATCAGCAGCACATTCAAACCAACGCTGCCTTCACTTCCAGATAAACCGGCTTCTCCTTCATCAACCCCACATATCAGAGAGAGCAACTTAATGACATTAAGCTTTATCTCACGCTGACTGCAGCCGAATGGCCATCCAATCAGAATGAGTTCAGAAGAGGGCGGAGCTCCGTGGTGCTGATGGTGGGAGTCTTCAGGCTGGTGGATCAATGACGGATCCGCCTCACAGCAGGGCAGAAATAAAGGTCAGTCAAGAGGAAAATAGACTCTTTGTCACCCTGCCGATCGCTCTGATTGCCTGCCAGTCTGCCCCGCCCCCATCCTGCCCAAGATTCCCTACAAGACCCCTAAAATGACCATTACTCATTGTTTGACTCTGACTTGTCTTTAAAGGGACAATTCAGTATTTTAAATTGTGTTTCTGTGTAAAATAATAAGTAAATCCTTTATTACCCACTGAAGATAGCTTTCTGGTTGGGGCCTCTGTTGTTTCTTCTCTATCTGCTCCATCTTCATCCTGAGCTCTTTCAAAAACATCTCCTATGTAGATGACATTCCACTGTACATCTCCTTTTAAGCCCTGTGAGGTATCTAAACTACAGCTGCTGCAGACATGTAGACGCAATTAAAAACTGGATGCTGGGAACTTTCTACAGTTTTTTAAACCTTTACCTATTCAGGTAATGTCCCGTTGAGATATCTCTTTTGCAATGGAGGTCTGAGGCAGTTGGGGGTTCAGTGTCTTGCCAAAGGACGCTTCTACACATGGCTGGAGATTGAACCCAGGGTGCCCACATGAAGGGCAGCCTCTTTCCTTCTAGGCTACGATCACCCAATTAAATGAAGACAAAACTAAAATCCTCATCTGCGCTCTGGACAAGCTTGTTCCTAAAGTCAGGGATTCTCTTGGTCAACTTGTTTTATTTACCAAACCCTATGTTGGGAATCTGGATGTAACCTTTGACCCAGCTCTGTCTCTGGATGCTCATGTCAGTTCTCTGATTCTCTCCTTCTGTCATCTCAGGAATATTGTTAAGCTGAGTTTCATTGTGTCACCCTCTGAACTGGAAATTGTTCTCCAACCTTTCATCTCTTCTGGTCTGGACTACTGCTGCTCCTTCTTCACCTGTCTGAACAGAACCTCCTAGGATCGGTTCCAGGTGGTTCAGAATGCTTGTGCTAGTCTTCTGACTAAGTCCTCCAGATACACCCTCATCACCCACTACTCTACAGCTTCACTGGATGCTTGTCAATTCCAGAGTTCATTCCAGATCCTGGTTCTGGTTTTTAGGGCCCTACATGGACCAGCACCAGCTTCCATCAGTGATCTTCTACATCCTTCCACCCCCAGCAGGTCCCTGAGGTCCAGTGATCAGAGCCTACTGGTTGTGCAGTGTACCAGGATGAAGACTAAAGGAGACAGAGCATCTGCTGCTGTGGACCCCAGACTCTGGACCTTTGTCCTTTTATGTTTATTTTTCTATTATCAACTCTGTGTATTTCTGTCTCACTTGTTGTCGTTCTAAAGCACCTTGTCATTGCTGCCATGCTGATGCTCAAGTAGTGGAGGAAGGTTTCTCTCTAGTTCAGATCTTTATTTTCCTCCTCATTATCATTACTATTAATAAAGAATAATACTAAGTTATTACTCTGTGAAGACACTCTTTCTGATATGCTGACAGGCTATCTGGACCAGATCTAGACCTGATCAATAGACCTAGTCTAGAGCTAATTCACTGACCAGATCAGACCTGGTCTAGACCTGATCAATAGACCTGGTCTAGAGCTGATTTATGGACCTGATCAGACCAGGTCTAGAGCTGATCAATAGACCTGATCAGACCAGGTCTAGAGCTGATCAATAGACCTGATCAGACCTGGTCTAGAGCTGATTCATAGACCTGATCAGACCTGGTCTAGAGCTGATCAATAGACCTGATCAGACCTGGTCTAGAGCTGATCAATAGACCTGATCAGACCTGGTCTAGAGCTGATCAATAGACCTGGTCTAGAGCTGATTCATAGACCTGATCAGACCAGGTCAAGACCTGATCAGTAGACCTGATCAGACCAGGTCTAGAGCTGATTCATGGACCTGATCAGACCAGGTCTAGAGCTGATCAATAGACCAGATCAGACCAGGTCTAGAGCTGATCAATAGACCTGGTCTAGAGCTGATTTATAGACCTGATCAGACCTGGTCTAGAGCTGATTCATGGACTTGATCAGACCAGGTCTAGAGCTAATTTATGGACTTGATCAGACCAGGTCTAGAGCTGATTCATGGACCTGATCAGACCAGGTCTAGAGCTAATTTATGGACCTGATCAGACCAGGCCTAGAGCTGATCAATAGACCTGATCAGACCAGGCCTAGAGCTGATTCATGGACCTGATCAGACCAGGTCTAGAGCTGATTCATGGACTTGATCAGACCAGGCCTAGAGCTGATTAATGGACCTGATCAGACCAGGTCTAGAGCTGATTCATGGACCTGATCAGACCAGGTCTAGAGCTAATTTATGGACCTGATCAGACCAGGCCTAGAGCTGATTCATGGACCTGATCAGACCAGGTCTAGAGCTGATTCATGGACTTGATCAGACCAGGTCTAGAGCTGATTCATGGACCTGATCAGACCAGGTCCAGAGAAGATTCGTGGACCTGATCAGACCAGGTCTAGAGCTGATTCATGAACTTGATCAGACCAGGTCTAGAGCTGATCAATAGACCTGATCAGACCAGGTCTAGAGCTGATCAATAGACCTGATCAGACCTGGTCAAATGCTAAAAGTTTGCTCCAAACAGACAATGAGAACCTACAGAGAAATAAAAAATGACAGATAAACAACACTTATGGCATTTTAATGTTCTCTAATGGGTCTTGACTCTCTACAGCAGTGTTGTTCAAAACGAACGTCAGAAACATCTTTTCTTTGTAACCATCAGACAGAGACATGCTGAAGATCTTCTAAGAATCCTAACCTTCATCTGTTACAACATAAAGATGTGTTCAGGACTTCAGGAGGTTTACAGAGAGACCATCAAGTTGAAGTTTCTCCTTCCTCTCCTCTTAACACATAAATTATTTCAGTCCAATTCCACATTCCCTTCATATTTCCTGTTTTCTATTTACCCCCATTTTTCAGCCACAGCGCCATCATGAAATGCAGTTTATTGCTTCACTTAACCACTTTATCTTCTGCTGGTCTCCTCACTGTAAAACATGTGACAGACTTCCGATGGATCTGAAGTTCTAGATGTAGAGTTTTTGTAAAGGAAAAGAACAGGAACATTACACTAGACTCCACCTTCAGCATTAAGCATCACTTCAGCGACAGACCTCTCAGCTACTGCGGCACTCAGAACGGATCTGAGGACGATACTCTGCTCAACAACCCTCAGACAAACTGATCAACATATTAGAAACAAATACTTTACTATCACCAGACCTGCCAACCTTGTCAAGATATTTTGAGTACCACTTGTGGCTTCCCCCCCAGACACTCCATTGCTTTGCACACAGTCATTTCCCCATTCACTGGCTGGAAATTGGTTATAAAAATATTTTAATATGTATTTAATTAAAATAGTAATAATTTAGTTTGTATATTGCAATGGGTGTTTTTGTTTTCTAGAATGTAATAATTAAATTGGCTTACAGCACATATGCACACATCACCGGGGTGGGAGCTGCAGGTATTAAAGGTCCACTAACACCAGTGTTGGGCAAGTTACTTCAAAACTCTGATGCATTATTTATCACTTGTTACTGTCATTTCAAAGTAAGTTGTTACATTACAATATTACAGAATTTAAATGTAAGGCATTACACTACTATTGCATTACTTTTAGTTACTCTCACCGAAAATAACTGCAAATATGAATTTGACATCTAAATGTAGCTCATTCTACATCCAGTGGAAGGTGATGTGATGGATACATGTAGATAGATATACAACTATCTAGATAGAAATTCATCCAAACCCATCCATCTATCTATATATTAACTCATCTATCCATCTTTATAGTAATCCATCATATCTATACACAGTATACCGTATTGACCTAAATATAGGATGGCGCCGATTATAAGACGACCCCCTTTCCAAGACTGATTTTCAGAAATAAAACTAAATTCACATTTTAAATAAACTATTTTTGTTGAAAATCTGAGGAAGTAGTTTAAATAATATCTTAATTACAGACCTTTAATATTTGACTACTAATGCAATCACAAAGCTCTGTAATGCACCTTTGATCAGCTGTGCTCACACAGTCATACCATCTCCTCCCACAGAACGTCATCCCCACAATGCGCCATCTTCAGTCATTTCACTCCATAACTCCATATTTTCTGGCTGCCTGACAGCTGTTTGACGCCTCTGCTGCATTCACCACCGTTATTTGAAAACTAGCGTCAAAACTCTGCTCTGTTAATTTGACTCATTTTTAATCCAGTCTATTCTGGTCAGTGTTGGCTTTGCTGTTTACAAAACGGTGGCGCCCTCTGCTGGTGTGGTTGGGTCATGACACCAATTATAAGATGATCCCACATTTTCAAAGAAAAAAACCTTGTATTATATTCGAGTCAGTACGGTATTTAAATCTATACACATATCTCTCTGTGCACATTCTCCCTATTCATTAGTTTGACTCCTACCTCCACCTGTCTGCTTGCGTCTCCTCCACCTGTCTCCTCCTCTTGCAGCTTCCTGCTAGCAGCGCGCGCCGTCCCATTCTCGGTGCACGAGAGAGCGAACTCTCCAATTTCTGATTTGAAGAATCCCGTCTATTTGTAATTCTTTATCACAAAACTTTTTTGCTTTAGTTTCCTGAGCGCTGCTCTCATATGTTTTAACAGGCCTTAGTTGCCGTGAGCACACGTGACACGTGCTGCACGCTCTTCCTCTGGACAACCTCTAACCCAAACCCTCTGGAGTTCTGAAGCATGGATTTCAGTCTGGACAGAACCGGATGGCTCGGTAGACTTTTCTACAATGATGGGCTGAAACTGCTTCACCACAATGCTGCATTGTGTTGTCAGACATGAGCACGTTTACCACAGAACTTACATGTCCGCAGCTTTTTGTGTAGTTTAGAGGGGCAAGTCATACCACCAGTGTACTTAAATTGTGTACTTGCTACGCAAAATGCGTACAGGTTGGCAGGTCTGTATCACAGTTTTCTCTTGAGCCAGTCAACTTTCCCAGATTGAAGTCGATGATTTCTGACAGTGAGTAAAAACTGTCAGATTGCCTTTTTTTATGTGAAAGAAGTCAAATAAAATAAAAAAACAATTTATATTTGGTTATTTACAGTTTCTCTTCCTGACAGATTTCTTTTGTTTTTACTTTTTTGTCATTTAAATGTTTCAGATCAGCAAACAAATTTTAGTATTGGACAAAGAAAACCTGAGTTAAAACAGAATTCATTTGGTGGTGACTGGTGAGGGAACAAAGATCTCCAAACCAACCAGCATCCTCCTCCTAAAATCCTGAATCCATTTTTTAAGCAGAGTTCATTTCCAATGGCCACACGTGATTACTGACAGACCTACAGAATCACTTCAATGGTAGGCTAAACAATCTCAAAAACCAACACATCATGACCAGGATCTAATCAGAACTAAATAACCCAAAACAGCATGTAAAGCTCTCACTAGGTTCAAGTTTAGGTCAGAGGTCAGACCAGTCTCAAGTTTACCAACAAAAATCCTGATGGTCCCAAAGACTTCTGGGAAAATATTCAGTGGACTGATTTTCTGAAAGGTGTGTGTCCCGTGCTTCATCCTAAAACGGCATCCTGAAATTGTTTTAAAACAATTATTTTTAAAGTATAATTCTGAATAAAACAACCATTTATAACATTTTTTCTTGTGTTTTTTTTTCTGTGACATGTTTTTCAGATTTCCTTTTTATTGAATCTGTGACCATCCCATGTTTCACCACCTGAAGTGTGATATTTACAACACTGCTGTTGTCATGGAAACTTTCACTCTGCTCTGAAATGACAACGAGGCAAACCTGAAGCACTTTAAACGCCGGAGTCGATTTTCAATGTGCAGCCTCAGCCTTTGGTCAGCAGTGATGCAACATCATGTCAATGGAGACACGACGTTCCATTTCAAAGGCACGCCTCAGAGAGAAGCTCCAGAGCTCAGAGACACTTTGAACAGGTCACCTTAAAGACCAAAACAAACCAAAGATCTTTACTCTTTAGTCCAGATGTTGTTTTAAGGGATCTACTATAAAATCATTAAACAAACTAAACAATAATGTTCTGAACTTTAGAATAATTTAGTTTAATAACTTCTGCTATACAGATGTTAGTTTTAAATAAGACAACAAAATGTATAAAATACTCAACATTTGAAGAGAACAGCTGATGTTAAACAAAGAAAGGGCAATAGATTCTGGTGGTGAACCAGTTCAGAATAAAGAGCCAAAATAACAATAACAACAACAACAACAATAATAATAATAATAATGCATACATTTTATATAGCTCTTTTAACAACTACTCAAAGATGCTTAAATAAAATAAAATAAGCCCATCATCACCATAAAGAGCCACAACAGCCATTTCTAGATTAGCTTCTTGCTAGCTCAAAAGTTTTATTAAGTCCAAAGGCTTAGTGGGACACCTGACAATCTGATTTTCCAACCGTGTCCATAGGATTGGTCTTGTGGCTAGGGATAGGCAGATCAATACTCTGGTATTGATACTTCGATATCCACCGGTCGATATTTTGAAATTGATACTTGTTAAAATATTGCGACTAGGGGTGTCAGATTAGTGCCTTAATTACGATTAATTAATTACAGCCATAATCAACGCGTTATGTTTTTTAATCGTGTTGATCGCATTTTTAATCGCTTGACTGTTTCTGCATGCAGTCTGTTGCTATAGTGGTGTGTGTGTGCTGAGCTGTGCTCCTGACGGTGAGTCACTGAGGCGCTCTGTGAGGCTCAGAGCCCCGCACTTTCAGGAAGTGACCCCGTCATCTACGCGGGATGCCGCGTCGTAACACACATGATGGTCGTACAGGTGTCTTTTTGAGCGCTCTTTATCTGAGCCTCGCAGCAACAGGAAATGCAAATTAAAATGAGCAGCTCATTTCACAAGTTGCTCGACCGAACCGAACCACTGCCAGTCCAGCACAGCGCTGACCACTGGTTACCAGTAGTGCACAGCTGGACAGGCGTTGGTAGCTGTGAGTCGACAACACTGCCAGTTCAGCAGTGCCTGGAGGAAGACATAGATGTAATTTGGGGGGTGCATGTCCCATGCACTTACGGTATTTAAAGGCAGTTTTGAGCCCTGTAGTTTTTACTGTCTAAAACAGGGGTGGCATGTAGGTCAGTTGGTAGAGTGGCCGGTCTGGTAACCGGATGGTCGCTGGTTCAATCCCAGCTCTGGTTGGGTCACATTGTCATTGTGTTCTTGGGCAAAACACTTCACCCACCTTGTCTACTGGTGGTGGTCGGAGGGACTTGGCAGGCGCTGGTGCATGGCACCCCCGCCTCTGTCAGTGTGCTCCAGGGCAGCTGTGGCCACAATGTAGTTTATCACCATTGTAAATAAATGCGCCTTTCTAGTTTCTGCGAGGGGGAGGAGGGCTGTCTGCATCAGCTACATGCTTCGCTTGACCTGTCATGTGCGTGCATATGTGTGGAAGCCTGTGCATTAAATCAATTAATGCCGTTAAAGTGGGCTTTGCAGTGAGTAACACCTTAAATTTGACACACACATATATATATACACACACGTTAAATATATATATATATATATATATATATATATATATATATATATATATATATATATATATATATGTATATACATACCAGCTTTATTTATAAAGCACTTTATACCTACAAGCCCAAAGTGCTGTACAAAAAAAACAATCACGATAAACCAAAAATCAATACATTAAAAAAAATCAGCCCTAAAAAAGTTATGATCATAAAATCATTTAAAATAATAACAGTTATAAAAATAGTAAAGAAAACAAGATTAGAATATAAACCTGTATAAATTAAGACTAAAAACTGAATTCAATACAATTTCTCAGTTGGTGTCAGAGTCCTGGGGAAAAAGGTGGGCTTTAAGTTTGAACTCAGGGAAGAGGCCCTGTCTGATGATGAACAGGGGAAGATTGTTCCAAAGTTTGGGAGCTACCACAGCAAAAGCACACTCTCTTCTGAGCTTGAGACTATATATATAATTTATAACAGGGAAATGGGCCTTTCAGTTAGTACAGTATATGGTTCCCTACGGTATCAGTCATGCTGACAGTGAATTAGAGAGCAGAGCAGGAGTCCTCCTTACATTAGAGCCTCACTGATGAAGCATTCAGGATGTTCAGACATTATCTGACTGAGCATTATTGGAGCTAGAATGTCTCATTCAACAGAAGAAATTTAAACTGAACTGTTCAGTTCTAAAACAACATTAGAAGGTTCCTGGTTAGAGGAGGTGAATCTGGTCACTTAATGTCCTGTTTCACCAGGAGAAGCTCTGATCTGATCATGAGACATTAAGAAACCTAAACCAGATCATTTTAAAAACAAAAGGTCACATTTCGACAATAATGATAGGATCAAGGACACAGAGTGGAATTCATCCCGACAGACAGACAGCAGGAAGCTTCAGGACATGGAGCTGAGACTGAAAACAGATGTCTGTCTTTGTCACTCTGCTCTGTAATGATGAAGACTGTGCAGAGAACTTCCTTTCTGGGGATCTGAACTTTGCTTTCAAGCAGTTCAACTGATGAAACTCCCTGTAACATGCAGCTCCTTTGATGGTTTTTATAAGGAGTTGAATCCATAGCTTGTTGCTGGAGGAAGTTATGGATTCCACATATTTCATATTCAATATGATCAAATGTTTGGGTCGATAACCAAACAGCAAAACATAAAGTCAATTTCTGCTGAGCTGAAACTGGAGGATGAACCTGAACTTTGTTTTTATCCAGATTGAAATGGTGAGTAAAACCATGTAGTTCTGTTTCTAAAGACCAGTTCTTACAACTGGATATGAGTGAATTAAACTTCCGAAGTTCATCTTAGTGGTTCAACTCCACCCTCTGGTGGTAAAAAATTTAAATCTGCAGCGTTTCTTATAGGATTCAATAATGACAATGAGCAGTGATGGTTGTAAGGTGCTACTTAGTAACACGCCTAATATCATGAGTTACTGCTTCCAAACCAGTAATCTGATTAGTTACTTTTTTGAACCACTGAGCGTTACTTTGCGTTACCATCTTTGTCCTTTTCCATAGTAAAAATATTTGTTTTGTTCTCGTGTCTCGATGAGCAACGTCAGGTGTAAGGAGTAGTTTCCAGTATGAGGACGACTCACATGTAATACTTATGCCTGAATTTCCAGGCATTATTTTGTAAACTCATCTGAAACAACAGGTTCTTCTTATCTTTGGGGTCTAGACTTTATTAATGGGTATGATGACTGATTGATGTGAGCAGGACCTGCTGACTGGATGCTGCTGTCTCACAGCCGATAGCATTAGCATTAGCAGCCTGAGTGTAGCCAGCTGCATGCAGCTCTATAGGCTGAATGAATGAAGGAGCAGCTAAAGAGACATTTTGATGCATCCTTCACTCATTACCTATTAAGAGTCAATTGTTTAGTAAAAAAAAGTCAGTATAATTATTTAGTTCATTGCAAGGAAACCCATGTGTTTAAAAAAAGTGTGGCCTCCAGAATGTGCTCATAAGTTAGACGCAGGCAGCACTGTGTAGTTAATACCAGGCGTCCCGCTGCGCAGCAGGTCCAAACAGACAGTTCCTCTCTCATCTTACTAACAACACCCTTTCTTATGGTTAACCGGTTATTAACCGTTAAGAGTTTCAAAAGCCAGTTAAACAAAATTTTGGAAACGTGCATCCATAAGTCGTGCTACAGAATATTTTTGTTTCAACATTAAGTGTTTAATTTTAAACGTAGTACATTTTACTATACTTTCAATTCAAAATGCTTTTTGATTAAAAAAAAATTTTTTAAAGATGAGATTTAGTTGTCAAACAAAACTTTAATCAAGCACAAAGTCTGTGTGTCTCAAATTCAGATCATCCAATTAAAATATGTATATTTATATGTGTGTGTGTGTGTGTGTGTGTAGTGGCCAGAAAGACCAAAATGAGAAACGGTCAAACTGTCCCAGTAACACTGTCCCTGAAATGATCAAGGTTACATGAAGGAACAGCTGGACAATCCCACCTCCTGGTCTGCAGTGTTTTATCTCTAACCGTGGTAGAAGATCACTGAGCCTCCTTCCCTGTCTCATGACAGGCTGAGAACACTGACCAGGTCATCCTGACAGTCTTACGAAACTCTTAATAAAGTACATTGCTCATCATCATTGTACTAACACGAAAAATCCCTCCTGTTCATGTTTTGGTATGAACTAAAATGATTTACTGATCAAAGATCCTTCTATTCAGAACTCAGTGTTTATTAATGTAGGATTTTCTATATCTTGACAAAATTCATATGAAATGTGTCATCTTTAATCTTGAAGTCATCAAATAAATTTACCATGGTAATTTATTAAGTTTGATATAATAATCTCAGTGCATTAATAATGATTTTTTGAGTCTAATCCACAAGTTTTCTTTAAAATTGTATTAATGTAGTTTTCTTGAGGGATAGAGTGGGAGGTTACTTAATAAATGTAAACACTCTTCAATGTTTTCAGGCAGGCTGGTGTCATTTTGTATTTAGGAGCCTCTTCTGGAAATGATCCTCCTCAGTCTGGACTTATCTCATCTCTGATGCATGTCAGGTGACTGTCTGAGTCAAACCCCCACCCTCAGATTAACCTATCGACCTAACATATTTTTACCAGCAAGAGTTTTATTTAATCCAAAAAAACCAAACTATTTTTGAAACTAGCTCAAGTTGATCAAAGAAGTGTTTGAGTGAGATTGGACCATTCTCAATTCACCTAACTGAAGGTCAAGGGGAATGTTTACAGGACGGACGAGTCGGCCAATGAGCCATTAGGGCTACTGAAGTTTGAGGTTCAGGGGAGCTGCCCTCCCTTTCACCCTGATACTGATTTCAACAAGGAGTCTCGATCCCAGGGAGACTGGCAATCTAATTAGTATTCACCTGGCTATAATAATGAAATAATTAGTCAGCCATAGTAAGTGATAAATTAATCCAAGCTTGGTTTAATTTGATTAATTCCCAAACTTTTCACCTGCTTCTCAAGAAACCCTGAATTAAATCTCCCATAAGCAACTTAGCCTTATATGTTGTTGTGTTTGTTGCTTTATGTTGTGTGTTATTTGTTAATTGTTAGTATGGTAAAAAAAGCTGATTATAAAGAGTTTGCCTCTGTGTCAAATTGTTAATGGAGGAAGTTCCCTGGATATCAAAAGAACCTATTTTCAGTTCCGATCACATTAAAGCCAAACAAACTGATGATCTATTGTATTGTTGACATTATGCCAGAGACGACACTGAAAATGGGTTGTTTTAAACCATCAGAATCACACGGGACTCTGTTGACAGTTTGACAGATTTCAAGACGGATTCAAATATCTTTTCAAGATCAAGAATCTTAACTATGAATGTAAGAAGCCTTGATGTTTTTAACGTCCCAACAAACTGACCCTAGTTTCCTCAGAATGACCAGGAGGAGTCAGTTAATTCCAACGCGTTTCTCCAGAACATCTTTTATTTATTTACTTATGCTTCCAGAGGATAATACCCCTTGAGATGAACCATCTCGTTTTAAACCCTGTATGAAGAACTTCATCAGGATCAATCAAAGGTTTGAATTTTCTGATGATTCTATTCAACGTTTAGGGAATTCTGACCATAAGGAAGCTCCATAAGTCTCGCGTTTTGATTCCAATTCCTGTTTCCTGTCCTGCAGCTATTTCATTTGCTGTTAGCTGAGATTATTTTGTCCTGGTGCGATGGTTGGACTCACGGTCGTTGCACTGCGTCCCTGTGAAGGAGGTCATGGAGCAGTCGCAGGTGTAGTTCTCCCACTGCTGGATGCAGATCCCCATGTTGGAACAAGAGTCCTCCTGACAGGTGGTGCTGGGACCTGGAGCCCCGGGACACAACACAACACAGACACAACACACCGATACACAATACACTGAATAAAAAACTGGAATATGTAAAACAACTAAACTGTCATTTAAAGAGTTAAAATCCTGATCTGATCAGGACTGAAGCTGTTAAAGAGACTCAAGACAAAAAAATAAACGTCATAGTTTAAAGTGTTGGTTTTGGTTACTGGTCCATTGATTTGCCTCTGGTTTAATTAGAACAATGTGTTCCAGCAGTGTAGCAGCGCCATCTAGTGGCCATATGGAGTACTACTGAAACCTGGCCAGAGGAGAGCATTGAGTTTCATGAGATGAAGGCTTGGAATGACTCACAGGCTGATCATGATGCACTTCATAAAAACAGAAAGGATACAAGCATCAAAAAATAAAGCAGACATAAAATGAGACATTAAAATGGACAACCAGCTGTGATCGATGAGATTTTATTTGAAAAAATAAATTTAAAAAAATGAGTCAAACATCACTTTTCTAACAGTGAAAACAGACTATCATCAGTGATTGTCACTCAGAACATTTCATATATTGGTTTGATTAGAGACACATTCGTGGGTCCAACAGGGCTTTGATTACATCAGGTCACTCAGAGTCCGACAGACGGCAGCCTAAGAACAACTCATCCATGCAAACTAGAAGATAATGTGGAGAATGGTCCAGGAGGAGACAGAAACGACACTAAAGCATGGAAACATTTTGACCCCGCCCACTCACAACGCAAAATGTTTCAGCCCATTCTGATGCAGCAAGATTACAAAAAACATGAAAAAAAAAACATGAAAAATTAAATTCTTTGGCAAAATTCACTTTGAGAACGGTGGAGGTGGGCGGGAATCCTGAACTGGCCAAACGCAGAATTCATGACTCAGCATTTTTAATCTGCTGACCGTTTACTAAACCCTAAACAACAACAGCTGATTGTTTATTCAAAATAAAGAATCAATTATTTCTTTACAAGAAAATGACACTAGTTCAGAACGAGGCTGGTATTTTTGTTTTTACAAAGAAATGAGTCGAATGGGCAGCTAAATGAAAAAAGTACAGCCTCATGAATAAAACATTATATATAAACAACCCATCAGGCTGTTGATTATTCATGACTAAAATAAATAACCAACAATTGTGGGTAAGGGTTCCAGACTTATTATTAAAGAGTTATACAGGTATTTCCTTCCCTCCTCAGTATTATATACTACTTGCTGTCTAGTACTCTGATGTCATACTGTATTTTGATGTCTGTATATTTAATGAATTCCACTAAATGTGAAAAATTACATTTAATTTCACACTAATTTGACTCAAACATGTAGAATTTGTTTGTTTTTCAGTGGATTTGGAGTGAAATTACTATTATGGTCTCTGTTGTAGAAACTCTTAGGAAAATGGGTCCTGTCAGCTTAAATCTAAACATTCCTGAGGTTCAGGTAGTTTGGTCAGAGATACATGACGGGCCTCTAAGTGGCTCCAGAGCCACATGGAGACCCCTGCTCTAATAGGGAGATAAAGACTTTTAATTCCTCTGATTTAATTAAATGGAGTCAAGTGAAATGAGGAAAATGTTTTATTATAAGAATCAGGCAGGGTTTTGCCTGAGTGTCTGTTAAATGTCTCCTGAATCTTTAGATGGATAAATGAAACTCTGATGTTTGTCTGCAGCTGATTAGATTTAGTCAACATAGATATAAAACAATTCCTTTAACTGGTTAAAGGAACTCACAGCTGGAGTTTCAGATTCCTGCCGTTATTTGGGCTCATCTACACTCTAAAAAGTGAAACCATCATTTACTTAAATTTTTTGGTGTAACATTTTACACTCAAGAATTTTGAGTAGATTGGAGACAATTACTTAATATAATTGTCTCAATCACTCAAAATTCTTGAGTGTAAAATGTTACACCAAAAAATTTAAGTAAATGATGGTTTTACTTTTTAGAGTGTATGTAAGCAGTCGTTTCAGAAACAACTTATGGTAAATCTGCTGGTTTGAGCTGATGTGTCCATGAGGAGGACCTGAGAGGTCACATGATAACCTCTGTGGGGCAGAGGTTAGTAAAAGGTCAGCTGAGCAGGTTAAAGGAAACAAATCTGTCTCAACAGATTTAGATTTTAAACTTTTGTGCAGTGAAAAAATGTATCTGAATTATTTGACTTTTAGTTCAAAATTCAAAGTCAAAATGTGACGCTTTAAAAATTCAAATGAACCAAATCGAAAGTCCTCGCTGTGATTGGTTGATTTCTGGCCCAGGTTTCTGTGTGCTGCTCTGAACCAGCTGGACTTATAGAACGACATGGAGTCACATGACCAGAGGAGTGGGATGTGATTGGCTGGAGGCTGTTCTGATTCATGTTTGTGTCAGAGAGTGAATTCCAGTCTCTGAAATCAACCATTGTAAAGAATTTAGTTATTGATTTTTTTTTTAAATGTCACATTTTGGTTGTGAAATGTTTGAATGTTGAAACAGGAGGTTTTATATCTGAAGACCAAAAAATGTTAAAACATTCAATCACTACATAAAATGTTAGTGATTTAAATTCAAGTCTTTAAAATTTGAATTTGTTGAGACAGATCTATTTGATCACATCCCTCCATCACACGTTGACCTAATAACACCCAGTTCAGGCTGTACAGGACCAGCTTTACCAGTTAGTTTAACTTGAAGACCAAACATTCACAGCCATCAGAAAAACAAACATTACAAAATTACACGAGAACAAATCCAGTTTGTGTTGCTGAACTGGAAAAAGGCTCTGATGATGACAGTCGGTGAACGACCAATATGGCCCATAATGATGCTGATGAAGAAGCGTTGGATGTTTGCTATGGTGACGCTAGCAGTGGATGAATGAAACAACGAGCACGGTTAACAGGATGGAGTTACTCCCATACGGATGCAGGCCTGAGGAGCTACTGTTAGCATTGAGCAGGAAGAAAGGGCTGCTGGAGTTGGAGAAGTCTAAATCAGGCTGAGATCTGAGGGATGGAGTACCTTCACATCCACGTTCAATCTGCCCGCTGCGAAACAAGGCATCGTTCAGGAGGTCCGGCAGGCGCCCGTTCAGATCCACTGATGCTAAACAGCCCTGGAAGCCTTCTCTGGAGGCCACCAGCTTGGGTAGGTTCCCATACATCCCGGGACCAAGTCCTGCAATGAACAGATCCCCTGAAGGGCACACAGATACAACAGAGTCAGCGGCAGCTGATCCCGAGTCAGTCCAAAACGTTCATCAGGCGAATTCTCTCATCCAGACAAAAGCATCAAAGTTCAGGGAACACAAAGAACCGTGACTGGTCAAGGGCATCATGATCTGTCCTGGAATAAGGAGGTCACACCGATTTGGAGGGGTCTACCGTCAGCCAACTCCTTCCAACGTTTGACCTCCTGTCTCCATGCACTCATTCTGTGTCTACAACAGTTCTGACCCACATATGTAATCTTATCCTTAGCTGCTGATACATCGTTTAACATCTATTAAATGTTAAGTTCTAAAACGCGAATGAGCTTCAGAGGCTGAAAGAAAACATCAGATCTCAGACAACCCTAACCTGGCATCCTGAGAGTACCTTTCAGGTCCAGGTTCTTGGCTCCGTTGATGGTCTGACTCGTGGCTGTAGCGTCGACCTTCAGGGTGTGAGTGTTGCTGTTGTCTCGGGTTATCGCCACGTTGTGCCACTGGTTGTCGTTCAGCGCCTGTTCACTTTTACCTTTGATGAGGTTCGGCCCGTTTCCAAGATCAAAAACATAGTGGATGTATCTGTGAGACACATTTATTCAAACGTAGAAATAAATTCAGCACTTCAGCTTCCATCAATCAAAACTGGACACATTTTTTCTTCTACTCATTTATGATTAAAGTCTTGAAACAAACCAGTCATTTGAGTCTCACATTTAAACGTTTAAGTGGTATCCTTTCAAAATAAAGCTCACCCTTTAACCAGTTCCACAGCAATGAAGTCGTTGCCATCTCCGGAGTTGAAGAGGATGAATCCGTCTGAAGACGTGGTCTTGAACTGGAAGAAGAGGTGCATGGAGGTGTAGGCCTGCAGGGTGGCCAGGCTCAGGTAGCTGCTTTTAGACTTGAAGGTCACGGGGTCGGCAATGATGGAGCGAACCCCAAAACGAGCGTTTAGCTCGCAGTAATCGATGTCACCATTTTTACACAAGTCGATGTAGAGCATCCCGTTAAATCTGAAAAGAAAACAGGAAGCTGAAACCTCAGGGGGGTGGCGGTTTGCTTCTAAAGGGCATTCTGACTTAGTGAAAGACTCAAATATCAGGTAGGAAAACATCTTCCCTGAAACAGGAATGTTAGAAGAAAATTTCAAAGATTTTTTATAATGTTTAACTTATTTTCCTCTTCCATCAGTCTGGTTCTGTCAGAACAAACAAAGCTTTCTTCATTAGGTTTGCTCTGATCGAAGGTCTTCAGGACCACCTCAGACACAAAGCTGATGTTTGTTGTTGGATTTCATTCAGTTTGGATTGCTAGAAAACAAAAACAATCAGCCACTTGTTTCCGTTTCAGAACACAAAAATCTAGTAATAAACCGTCCAACGTCACCCATCCAGCCCTTTTACTGATCTGTAATTGTTGACCTTTATTACAAGTTGGCAGTTTATACTTCAGTAAAACTGTGTCCATTTTGGCTGCTGTTAAATTCTCTCTACCAGCTAGAAACAGCACTAATCCACAGGGTAGTTACTATACCAATCCACCAGCTAGTTATTACAATAACCCACAAGCTAGTTATTAAACTACTCCACCAGCTAGGTATAACACTAGTCAACCAGCTAGTTACTATACAGGATGGCATGTAGCTCAGTAGGTAGAGTGGCTATCTGGTACCCTGAGGGTTGTCATTGTGTCCTTGGACACTTCACCCACCTTACCTAGTGGTGGTGGTAGGGGGCTCTGTATGTAACAACTGGACAATCATAAACAAACTGGTCCCCTGATCTCAGGTACATGTCTGTAGGTTGCTGACCTTTTTTTCTACTGAGAGAGCTAACAGTAGTGATCATCACAGCTGTGTATAATTCACCTGCTGTCCACCTATTTCCCTGCTGAACACTACTAACAAACAGCCACCCTGAGGGGGTTCACATAATTGTAGGACACTTTAATAAGGCCAACTTGAAGTCTGTACTACCAAAATTTTATCAACATGTCAAGTGTTCTACTAGAGGGGAGATGTTTACTCCAACATTAAGCACGTATACAGAGCCACACCCCACCTGAGCCAGTCAGACCAGTCTGCTCTCTCTACCAGGTCCACTACACAGACTGTTAGAACCTGGCTCTATACAAGCTACAATACTGATCCAAACAAACATATTTCAACACCAAGAGCCGGAAACATCCACAGGATTGGTACTGGACTACTGTATATTAAGTTCTGCATTGAAAATGTGACTGGACAAAAACAGGACTTTCCAAAACCAGAAACCTTGGATGATCACTCAGGACTCCTCACAGCCCGTGATGCTGCCTTCAGCTCAGACAACAGAGTCCTGTACAGAGCTGCTTGTGCCTGAAAAGTCAGATTAAAAAAGCCAAGGCAGACTATAAGAGGAGCATAGAGTCCCACCTGTCCAGCCATAAAACACAGAGGATTTAGCAGGGCATAGAAATCACAATCTCCAGAGTCTGTGATGTGACAACAGAAGACCAATGTGTGCTGCTGGCAGAGGAGCTGAACTGCTTATTTGCTCGCTTCGAAACATCACAACATCAGGACTCATCTCCTTCAGCTCTGCTTCCACCCTCACCTAGTTCATACACCACTCCACTCTGTAAAGAAGCATGGAGTCAGACGGGTGCTCCTGGCTCTGACCCTCAAGAAGCCCTGATGGAGTACCTGGTAAGGTGCTCAGAGTGTGTGCTGACCAGCTTACCCTCATATTCACCAAAATCTTCAACCTCTCCCTACCAGTTGTCCCGCCTTACCTAAAATCTGCCATAATCATCCCAGTGCTGAAAACTTCCATCACCAGCATCAGTGATTACCGTCCTTTAGCTATCACGCCACTTATCAAGAAGTGTTTCCAGAGACATCTCACCCCAGATTTTGACCCCTACCAGTTTGCATACTGGTCAAACAGATCCACATAGAACACTGTCGCTGTTGCTCTTCACTCTGCGTTTAGTCACCTTAAGCAGCAGCAGAGCTACGCCCGAATGCTCATCGTGGATTACAGCTCAGCTTTCAACACAATCATCCCTGATATTCTCATTAGCAAACTGGTCACTCTCAGAGCACTAAGAGAGTAGTGATTGGCTGCCCTCTCCCCTCCCTGATGGACATTAACACATCCTCTGTCTCAATAGAGAAAAAAGTCATCAAGGACAGTTCCCACCCCACCTGTTTGACACGTTGTCCTCAGGGAGGCACTACAGGTGCATCAGTATAAATACAAATTGACTCAAGAACAGTTTCTTTCTAAAAGCCATCACCACTCTAAACTCATGTATGTACTGACCCCCTCCAGTACCAGCCCTCTGTCACATACCTATCTACTGAGCTACAGTCAATATTTAATGTCACCGTCAACACAGTCGTTGTTCAATATCCACCTACTAAATATGTTCATCACTACTGTGCAACATTTAATAATGTGCAATAACCCACACTGGGTATCAGCGCCTCAAACTGAGACCTGTGCTCCTTCCTCCATCCTGTTGTAGAGTTTATGTGTTGTTATTTTTTTCATAATTTATGCTGTCTTATTTTTTATAGGCTACATGTTTTCAGAATATGCAGAAGGTCAGCAATTATTGGAGGTCCATAAGACCAGGCTGAAGTCTTGTGGTGACCAAGCCTTTGGGGCATTCTCTCTGCTCAGGCCCTTGAAACATTTAAATCTCTTTTACCAAAGCATTTTTCTTGTTTTCCAAATGGGTTCAAATGAAGGCAACTGGACTTCTTCGCTTCCTTGAAGATGTTTCACTTCTCATCCAAGGAGCTTTGTCAATACTGACTGGAATATGGGAGAGTCAAGCTGATAAACTGCAGCTGTTGCTGCATAATGAGTAGAAGCTGCCTGTGGATCCACCTCCTCCCTACCTCCTGGATCCACCTCCTCCCTACCTCCTAGATCCACCTCCTCCCTACCTCCTAGATCCACCTCCTCCCTACCTCCTAGATCCACCTCCTCCCTACCTCCTCCCTACCTCCTGGATCCACCTCCTCCCTACCTCCTCCCTCCACCCCCCCCTACCTCCTCCCTCCACCCCCTCCCTACCTCCTAGATCCACCTCCTCCCTACCCCCTGGATCCACCTCCTCCCTACCCCCTGGATCCACCTCCTCCCTACCTCCTGGATCCACCTCCTCCCTACCTCCTAGATCCACCTCCTCCCTACCTCCTAGATCCACCTCCTCCCTACCTCCTAGATCCACCTCCTCCCTACCCCCTGGATCCACCTCCTCCCTACCCCCTGGATCCACCTCCTCCCTACCCCCTGGATCCACCTCCTCCCTACCTCCTGGATCCACCTCCTCCCTACCCCCTGGATCCACCTCCTCCCTACCCCCTGGATCCACCTCCTCCCTACCTCCTGGATCCACCTCCTCCCTACCTCCTAGATCCACCTCCTCCCTACCCCCTGGATCCACCTCCTCCCTACCTCCTAGATCCACCTCCTCCCTACCTCCTCCCTACCTCCTCCCTTCCTCCTGAATCCACCTCCTCCCTACCTCCTCCCTATCTCCTAGATCCACCTCCTCCCTACCTCCTAGATCCACCTCCTCCCTACCTCCTAGATCCACCTCCTCCCTACCTCCTCGCTACCCCTCCTCCCTACCTCCTCCCTACCTCCTCCCTTCCTCCTGAATCCACCTCCTCCCTACCTCCTCCCTATCTCCTAGATCCACCTCCTCCCTACCTCCTCCCTACCTCCTGGATCCACCTCCTCCCTACCTCCTAGATCCACCTCCTCCCTACCTCCTCGATCCACCTCCTCCCTACCCCCTAGATCCACCTCCTCCCTACCTCCTTGATCCACCTCCTCCCTACCTCCTCCCTACCTCCTGGATTCACCTCCTCCCTACCTCCTAGATCCACCTCCTCCCTACCCCCTGGATCGACCTCCTCCCTACCCCCTGGATCCACCTCCTCCCTACCTCCTTGATCCACCTCCTCCCTACCTCCTACCTATCTCCTAGATCCACCTCCTCCCTACCTCCTCCCTACCTCCTGGATCCACCTCCTCCCTACCTCCTAGATCCACCTCCTCCCTACCTCCTAGATCCACCTCCTCCCTACCTCCTAGATCCACCTCCTCCCTACCTCCTCCCTACCTCCTGGATCCACCTCCTCCCTACCTCCTCCCTACCTCCTGGATCCACCTCCTCCCTACCTCCTAGATCCACCTCCTCCCTACCTCCTGGATCCACCTCCTCCCTACCCCCTGGATCCACCTCCTCCCTACCCCCTAGATCCACCTCCTCCCTACCTCCTCCCTCCCTCCTGGATCCACCTCCTCCCTACCTCCTCCCTACCTCCTGGATCCACCTCCTCCCTACCTCCTAGATCCACCTCCTCCCTACCTCCTCCCTACCTCCTCCCTACCTCCTGAATCCACCTCCTCCCTACCTCCTAGATCCACCTCCTCCCTACCCCCTGGATCCACCTCCTCCCTACCCCCTGGATCCACCTCCTCCCTACCCCCTGGATCCACCTCCTCCCTACCCCCTCGATCCACCTCCTCCCTACCTCCTAGATCCACCTCCTCCCTACCTCCTCCATCCACCTCCTCCCTACCTCCTCCCTACCTCCTGGATCCACCTCCTCCCTACCTCCTCCCTCCCCCCTGGATCCACCTCCTCCCTACCTCCTAGATCCACCTCCTCCCTACCTCCTAGATCCACCTCCTCCCTACCTCCTAGATCCACCTCCCCCCTACCCCCTCGATCCACCTCCTCCCTACATTCTCCCTACCTCCTGGATCCACCTCCTCCCTACCTCCTGGATCCACCTCCTCCCTACCTCCTCCCTACCTCCTGGATCCACCTCCTCCCTACCTCCTGGATCCACCTCCTCCCTACCTCCTAGATCCACCTCCTCCCTACCTCCTGGATCCACCTCCTCCCTACCTCCTGGATCCACCTCCTCCCTACCTCCTCCCTACCCCCTGGATCCACCTCCTCCCTACCTCCTGGATCCACCTCCTCCCTACCTCCTCCCTACCTCCTGGATTCACCTCCTCCCTACCTCCTAGATCCACCCCCTCCCTACCTCCTCCCTACCTCCTCGATCCACCTCCTCCCTACCTCCTCCCTACCTCCTGGATCCACCTCCTCCCTACCTCCTAGATCCACCTCCTCCCTACCTCCTGGATCCACCTCCTCCCTACCCCCTGGATCCACCTCCTCCCTACCCCCTGGATCCACCTCCTCCCTACCCCCTGGATCTACCTCCTCCCTACCTCCTGGATCCACCTCCTCCCTCCACTCTGAGAAGTCGTTGGTGCCTTTAGGCCCTATTGTGTTGGACTGGTCCCCTTGTGAGTTGTTTTGATCAGATGGTGTGATTTAGACTGAAACTGTTCTGGAATCAGGTTCAGAGCTGCTCTGTTTAATGTAAAATGTGATAGGTAAAAGGTGTTCAGCAGCACCTGAGGCTCTGCAAGTGTCCGATGAAGCTGGACGGGATGCTGGAGACGAAGCGGCGCTCTGTCATGATGCCCGTTTCAATGTTGTGGAACTCCAGGCGGGTGTGGTCGCCCACCATCTGGCCTGTAGATGGGGAGGGTGGAGGGGATGGGTTGAAAAGAAAGACAAAAAACCCCAAAAGAAAACAGAACACTGTCTGACACTAAACACAGAAGGGCTGATTTAAGGAGAAGATTGCATTAACAGTATTAGTGATGAGGGTCACTAGTTTATCATTAGTTTAACCCCAGCATGGTGAAATGACATGACAAAGCAACACTAAGAACATTTCCAGGTCAAGTACCTTCTGCTACATCATCGTCAACCGTTAGCTTGTAGGTTTTGCCCCGGCGCACCACCCGTACTGTATGCCATTCATTATCATTGAGCTTTTGCCCCGCATACAGGGTCTCCGGTCCCTTGCCTGAGAACAATGGTCAGTCACAAAGTTAAGGACAAACTGAGCTTCAAACCAAACCTCTGTTTCAGTCTGAGGCTGCCCGGAGGCAGGAAATATTAAAAAGCCCAATTCATGTAGGAAACAAAGGTTTGGTTCAGTCAGTGATTTAAACAGTGAAAAATAAAGCACCAAATAAAATCTAATAAAAACCCAGACTGATGCTGCAGAGGAAAGGAAACTACAGGATGCTTTTACTCATCAGACTTAAAGAAACCTGCTCCTCTTTTACTTTATTAAAAGTAATAAAACAATAAATAAGCCCAGTTTTCCTCTGAGCGATTAAAGCTGAACAGCAGCAGGGTTTCTGATGGCTGCAGGTGGAGCACACCTGACATCAGTTTGTATATAAAAGGTGCTAAACTGGTTAGAATGCTGTTTTACAGTCTCACAATCAGAAGATCTTCAACCCAAACACGAACCCTGAAACTAAATCATTTTAGACTGAAGTAGTTCACTCAACGCACAAAATGTTGTGTTGACAAAAAATTTGCATCAAGCCAGATGAACATTTTATTTTAAATCCTGGAATGGAAATTTAAATGCAACTAAAAGCAGTTTGAATGTAGAAACAGACTAAAACATAAAACTGGGTCAAAATGTTGTGAGAAAACATTCATCCATCAAAATCATTTAGAATAGCTTGTTTCTCTCAAAGGAAACGAAACCTGAACACGATTTAACTTTTTTATTTAATATTATTTGATTATTTTGTCATTTTTCTGATCAGATATAATGAATTAAAATTATAGATCTTTAGGAACTCATTCAGAGTGAAAGCTGGAAATAAAACTCATTTGAATTCACTAAAAAACAACCCCCCAAAATTAAAAACATTCAAATAGCTTCAGGATTCCTAAACTTAGAGAAACATCAGGAGTCCAAACGGAGCTCAGTTTCCTAAAAACCCTGACTCAAACTTATAAAACGAATCAGTTTGATTTTTGATTAATCAGCTGATTAAAGTTATTAGTAGAACAAACTTCTGCACACAGTTAAACCTCAGGTAGGGTTCATTCCTTCATCGTAGCCTTTAACTGTCTGCTGATGCTCTAAAAATGAATCCTAAGACTAACAGACTGAATCAGTTTGTTCTCCTTCAAACCTGCTGAATGGTTTCTATTTGGGAAACATTTACAAAATCAGGTTAAAACTTGTTGGGTTTGGTGTGTTTTTTAGTTATTTTACAAGAAAAACATTGCTTTTCATTGCTTGTCTGTATTTTTCTGAGATAAATGATGTTATATAAATACTCTGCTGATTGATCTCAGATGGATTTTGCTTTTATTGTAACAGTTTGAAGTCAACATATTTGATGTTTTGTCTCAACTTTTATTAAAACTTTAAATCATAAAATTGATGTTCAGAGGATTCAGTTTGACCAAAAATGATTCAGAAAGACTGAAGGTTCCTCGTCTTTGGATCAGATCATTAAGAGACTCCGGAGCAGGTCCAGTATGTCACCACTGTGACCTCTGACCCCTCAGACTGGATCAGAAACCACCACCTGGACCAGAACCACAGTGAAAACCTGGATAAGAATTCCAGATATTGGGCTGTGTGCTCCAGAACCAGGTCCAACAGCCCAGTTCTGATGGTTCTGGTCTGAGCTGCAGGATGGATCTTATCAAATTAGACAAAACATGAAATCCTTGCTGACTTGATGTGTTTTTGAACATTTTTTTACAGCAGGTAAAATAAATATTAAACACGTCACCAGTTTTCTTAGTAAATCTTTTCCACAGTCGCTCCATTTCTAAAGGTTCTATTGACATGAAGTTCTGTCCAGATGTTGGTAACGAGTCCCATTAAATCCACATGCAATGAAATCAAACCAAACATTGAGTTAGAGGTGGCAGTAGCTCAGTGGGAAGAGCGATCGTCTTACAACCGGAGGGTCACCAGTTTGAACCAGCTTGTGTCCTCGGATAAGACACCTCACCTACATTAGTGGTGGTCAGAGGGTTCACTTCTGTGGCAACAATGTAGATTCCTGCCTTCAGCATGTGAATGACTGACTAATGCAATGAACTTTGTAGTCCATGACTTGAAAAAGCGCTATACAAATATAAAATAAAAAATATTTATGTGTAATAAAATGGAAAGTCATGACACCAGCTGGACTCTATCAGTAATCAGAAAACAGTCCTGCCACTTAGAGCAGATCAATATCTACTGCTTCAGTCCCACTGATAGCCTAAAAAGGGCTCTCATTACCAAGGTGTCACACAGCAGATCAGAACAGGATTACCAAACTGATCGGGAAAGCTGAAGAAACCCAGCTGGGGTGTTTTGAGGCTTGGGATGCACTCTGTGAGCCACATGATGATGACATCAGTGCTGTGTGACTTACTTTAAAGATCTGCTTGGAGGTCAGTCCCACCAGAACAGTGAGGTGTATTTCCAATAACAAACACTAGGTCACCAGTGACCTGAAAGAACTGCTGAGCAAGAACAAACTCCAAGAAGACCAAGGCCAAAAGGCCAATCAAAGAGGTGGTGGTGGGGCTCTGCAGGGCGGTTGGGAGGCTGTTCAAACAGGCAGTGGTGCCTGAGTGCTGGGGTCTGCCTGGTAGTTGCTTGGAAAGGTGGTTTGGGGGTCAGCTGGGAGGCTGCTCAAAGCGGTGGCAGTGGAGGAGCTATGGCAGATGACTGGGAGGCTGCTCCGGAGCAGGATTTAGGGCGTCCACCTGGACCCTTGCAGAGACATGCTCTGGAGATGTCTGGGGCTGTAGATGATGTGGCACAGGGAAGCTGCAGTTTGGCCCTGTGACAAAGGACTTGGGTGGAGGAGCAATGTGAACAAAGTCACACTTTGGTAGCTTTATGCTTGGATGGATTCCCCAGAAAGTTGCCCTCTTCTACTCATCCTCATACCTGAGCATGGTCTTTGCAGGCTCTGTAGAAAAGTACTCCCAGAGAGAAATTACTTCACCTGCTGGATCCATGCTGGGCAGAGCCTTCTGTCATGTTGTGCAAGTGTTGTGCAGCTGAAACTAAAAAAAGAAAAAACTAAACTGAATCAGGTAAACTCTACACTCACTGGCCACTTTACTGGGTACACCTTGCTAGTACCGGGTTGGACCCCCTTTTGCCTTCAGAACTGCCTTGCCAGAACTGGTCCATAGGATGACATATTCCCCAAACATTACAGCATCATCACCAGCCTGAACGTTGATACAGGGCAGGATGGATCCATGCTTTCATGTTGTTGATGCCAAATTCTGACTGTACCACCCGAAAGTCGCAGCAGAAATAGAGACTCATCAGACCAGGCAACATTTTTCCAGTCTTCTGTTGTCCAATTTTGGTGGATCTGTGCAAACTGTAGCCTCAGTTTCCTGTTCTTAGCTGACAGGAGTGGCACCTGGTGTGGTCTTCTACCTCAAGGTTTGACATGTTGTGCGTTCAGAGATGTTCTTCTGCAGACCTTGGTTGTAACCAGTGGCTATACAGTGGTTGAAGTGGGCCGGTACGCGGCGGTACGCAGTACCGGCACTTCTAAAAATAACTCTTTAGCGTTCCGCCACCTCTCGGGACGCTGAGAACGTACTCATAGCATCCCGGAACGCTCAGTAGTGAGCGTCCGTTTAAATCAGGGGTGTCATTCATATGGCCTGCTGGATGAGTTTTGAAAATAAAAAAATTAGGGCTGGGACTTTAATGCGTTAATTATGATGCAAGTAATTATGATGCACGTAAAAAAAAAATAACGCAACTTGCGTTTGAAGCAAGGCTGAGCTCTTGTCAGCATCATTTCCTGCTGTCCAGACGCTCAAATCAGACCTTTGACGCACGCAGCCCGTGCCAAGGTCCTCCTTCGGAGGATCCAGCCGCCCCACTCACTTCACCTGTCTACACGGTCGCCGTAAAACTCAGCCCTCCGCTCCGTCCTTTCACCACAAAAACCGAAAAGGATCGGCAGTGAAACTGGACGTCTCTAGCCTTATAGGTTTATTCCAGCCAGTGGAAACGGCGGGTCGCATCCAAAACGCGTTTGTTGGATGCAGCGCGCCACTGAACTTGCCGTCCTGCGCGCTGCGCCTGTCAACTTGACCAGTGATGAATAGGTTGATAGGTCGTGTTTCTTTGGGTTCTACTGCGCATGTCTGGACGGGACGCCGTCCCAACATAGCGCATTGTTTTTTGCCCCTGACGCATGCGCACTGGCAAATTTTTCCTGACGCTTGCGCACTGAGTGCAAAAAATAGGAGATCGCTCGGGACGCAGGTCTTCAGCGTCCCTGTGTGACATGCGCACAACGGCAGGAGACAGGAGTGTTGCTCAGACTGAAACCGGAAGTTCTTGCTCTCTTTTTAATGGAGGGTAGAAAATGGATATTTATTCAAAGAATCCTTCTTTCCTGCTTGTGAAAACAAGCCGAATGATTCAATTTGTCCTGATTTCATCAACTCAATGGTGAGTGACTTCGTTTGTTTGTTTCTTTGTCTTAATGACTATGTGTCTGTCACGGATTTTCCCATTCAAAAACCCATAGGCGGAGCTAGCCGTGGCTAGCAGTGCTAAGTCCTGATGAGTGAATTTATACCTTAAATAGCGACATGTGTTTGTTGAGGTGTCTGCCGAATGTTAGAGAAATACAGATACTGCTAATTGAATACGTTGGTTTATGTAGTTTAGCCCGTTTTTCATGCGTTTTCTCTACTTTTCATTAAATTATTATGGCGTTTTAAGGAAGTTTGGTCTGACTGGGTTTGATGGGACATATCAGTGGATGTGACTTTATTTTGTTGTTAATTCACTTCATTAGTTGAGCTGATTGTCATGACTTGCTTGGTTAGTGGTTGTTGTCTGAATTGTAACATTAATTATCTGACTGTATTAGTTAGAGGTGGATTTATTTGTTTGTGGTGTCAGTAGAAAGATAATTGTGAATATTAAGTAATGTTTTTGACTTTGCCAGGTTGTTTTTTCCTTGAAACTTTTACAACTTCTGTTGTGACCACATTTTGGTTGTTTTTTATTTGTATCTGATTATATTGATATTATTCTAAGGTCTCCTCATGAAGACTTTATTATTTATTTACTGTTTGATGTGTAGAATTAGACCTAACAGCTCCACATTTCTAGAGAACTGGTGGTAGGGATTTTTACCAGCAAAATATTCAGTCAGATGAAAATATTATCATTCCCTGCCCTAGTGGTGATATGTGATTTTTTTTTTTGCGCATCTGAAAACTGACTAGCAAAAATGCGCCCCACCAAAAAAAAATTTCACCAGCCGCCACTGTTTATAGGTAATTATTTTAGGGTTGTACTGGTCTGGCCCACTTGACATCTAATTTGTCTGCATGTGGCCCCTGAACCATAATGAGTTTGACACTCCCGGTAGTGGTCAGTGAGCTCACGACCACAACACCTCCGTGTTTGGGTTTAACCGGCATAGATATACAAATGTAGACGCCTCATTTAGCGCTGGAACCATTATCGAGGATGTAAAGAGGCATCTGTGCATACATATGTCTATGTTCTCGTCTGCCGCTCTTCACAATGCGCAGGCGCAGACTGACCAAGCGAACAGTGGTTTCTGTGACAACCGGTCAACCGCGCATGCGTTGTTCTAGCTGCTGTTGCCGTGTTTATTAGCTTAAACAAATGATGAGAGATTGAAGGTTTCATTTTCTGTTTGGCTTTTTTGATAATTAATAAAGCAATGGAAATTAATTTTGAAATTGTAATAATTTTATGTACGTAGACAACATTTAATTTAATTTGATTATATATGAGATTTGAGCTGAGCTCCATCCCTTTCAATTTGCATTATGATGCATAGAGAGAGGGGAACGTCTTTTTACTGAGCTATATTTACACTCAGGAATCTCAACATTTCATGTTCCGACCTCCATTAAAGAGAGTACCACCACTTCTTGTTGTCCACTTCAAGCACTGGTTACTGTTGCCTTTCTATCAGCTCAAACCAGTCTGGCCGTTCTCCTCTGACATCAACTAGGCATTGTGGTCCACAGAACTGCCGCTCACTGGATGTTTTCCCTTTTTCGGACCATTCTCTGTAAACCCTAGAGATGGTTGTGTGTGACAATCCCAGAAGATCAGCAGTTTCTGAAATACTCCATAAAATGAAGAACATGATGGAGAACCCTGAGCATCCTCTACACAAGACAGAAACTCAACAACAGAGTGTCTTCAGTCAGAAGATCCTTCCTTCCCACAGCGAGAACCTGATCAGTCAATCTGAAGAAACTGAACGATGAGTCATTTACTCCATGAGTTTTTATGAGTTTCTGAAACATCTCATTTCCCTCTGGGATCAAAAAAGGAGATTTGAAATGTCCCACATCTCTATAGAGCTTTCCTAAGTCATGGACTACTCTAAAGCTCTTCAGATCAGGCAGTCATTCACAGGCTGACAGCAGTGAGCTACACTGTAGAACACAGAGGAGAAGCGACCAGACACAGGCGCCACCAGACCCTCTGACCACCAGCTGATGGGGTGAAGTGTCTGAGCCAAGGACACAACGACAAAGCTACCCAGCTGGAGCGAGGATTGAACCTTCAACCCTCCATATGAACGCTCTACCTACTGAGCTTCTGCCTTCCTGAACGATGAAAGGAAGGATCAATGGAAAGATTCTGGATAAAAACCTGCTGCCGTCTATCAGGATGATGAAGGTGAAACATTTCAGCAGGACAATGATGCCAAACAGGCAAGAAACGCTCCACCCTCAAGTCCTTCCATTTTATTACACAGAACTTCCTGTGGACTGGATGGGTCGTTACCAACATCTGGTGAGATCTTCAGTCAGCAGCACCTTTAGAAGCAGATCAGAGAGAACTGGAGACGTGTTTGATACTTGATGAATTAGGATTTCCTAATCTTCTGGTTCCCTTTTCTTCTAAGTCATGATTCCTTTATAACTAAAACAATTTAGCCAAAACAACGACTGAATTGATGTTAAAATAAACATTAAAATGAGTAGATGTTTACACACTGAGTTGTATTAAACAGGTTCAGTAACAGGTTAAAATTTGATTTCAAATCAAACTAAACTGAACTTTTAGTCAGTCGTTTTATTAAAGGTCTATTCTTTTACTTTAATAGAACAGTAACTCGTTTGGTTGATTTATCAGATTTGTCTTGGTTTAAATTTTGTGATAACTTCTGAAAGTCGTCCTCCTGGTTGTGGGTTAGAGGTGAAGGCAGAGCGGTGCAGAACATTTGAATCAAAACATCAAGAAGAAAGCATCAACATAGAGAGCAAAATGAAACTTGAGTGTTAACTTACTGGAGTTACAGTTTATCCTGATACAGTCTAGATGGGGAAGAATAAATGACAGATGAAATTGCATCCTTCAAGGTTACAGCTGCAGACATCCAAAAACAATAAGTCCACCCTTCCGGGGACGTACACATGCAGGAGGGCGGCCATTTCAATCCTTTATTAATCATTTAACTTTAAAACTAATTTAGAGTGAAAATATGGAGAAAATGAACTTTCAAGTTGAACTTTTTTTTTAGCTTTACGTTACGTTCTAGTAAAATGGCCACTGGAGGTACCAGCTACGAGGCTTTTCCAACCCAACACTGATTATTTCACTAAAGTTTCTAATCGTTAGTCTTAAAACAATCTTTGTTCAGTAGAAGGAAAATGGCTCCTGATTGGACGTCAAACAGTGTTGATTTTGTGAGCGTGGGTCGGTCACCGCGTGGCTGATGGTTTCATGTGTCGTCAACCGCAACAGAAAAGTGGGAGCAAACAGCCGCGATCCAATCAGCACCAGCACCGTGCAGAGGCACCGGACCCCACAGATCAGGGACTACGCTGCTGCTAGAGCTACGCTACAGCTACCACAATCTTTTAGAAAGACATCTGCAGCTAAGCGACCAATTAGAGGTGAGATCTAAGCTGAGCGTCTCTGTGTTGATCTAAATGGTTTATAAACCAGCTGCCGCTTTGAACTCTGGTATTACTCAGCGTTCTGTGTATGACAGACGTAAATCGAGGCGATCTGAATGATCCTGATGGTGCGGGGCGGGGGTGTGGGTGTGGGGTCACAGCCAGCTGCAGGTTTGACTGGGCTCTGTTCTCGGGCTGTTCGCCTGACGGGCCGCAGGCTTAAGGCCTTTGAAGGGGTGAATACCATCTTTTGACAAAGCATGATGGGAAAATGGAGCTGACAGGGAAACAAAAGAACAAGACGCTGAAAAAAAGCACACAGTTCTATTAAAGATGCTGTCGTTAGCAAATGAAAAGGAGGAAGAGGTGAGCTGATGTGAAACTTTAGTTCTGATAATCTGAAGACTCTGGTCTTAGCGCTGCAACTCTGGTTTTCTGCTCAGACATTTTTATAACTAAAATAAAACATTAAAGAGCAGAAAGTGCTGTATTACTCATGCAAAAAGATCAAATCATCTAAATGTTGAAAGCTGGTAGAAATCACAGCAATGAACAGCTGATGAAGACACTCAGAGGGAGGAGGAGACGTTACTGCTGGCTGGTAATCAGTCTCAGGGTGAGGATGGAGGAGGTGGTGATGGGGGAGGGGGTCATACGATACCTAGGTTAACTGTGAGTTTGACTCGACTCCCGTCCAACTCGAGCCGCAGCGTGTCGGCCGAGTCCTGGGAGGTGGAGGCCATGAGGAGGCCGTAGGCCCGCTGGGACCGGAAGCGCAGAGACACGTCCTCGGCCTCCGTGTGCATGACGGTCGGCATCACCACCTTCATGTACATGCTGCCATCGTACGACAAGATGGACGCCTCTGTGGGAGAGTCAGGAGAATTCATCAGCTGGAGACCAGAGAGGCCAGTTCACCACTAAACATCTAAAGTGAAGTCATGTATTGGTTCTCCTTAAAGTGACACGAGGTTTTATTTTATACAACCCTTTTTTTTTTAAATCGGGAAATATCCTGTTGAGATGGAGACCTGGCCCAGAGGACCCAGTGACCCACATCCTGTTGCTCATAGTGGAGGATAATTTAGAGAAACTAGAAAACAATCAGCCAATCAGATCCAGGGAATCTGATGCTGCTCTTTTATTAATGCAGAGACACTTTTAGGATCAGAATCTGGTTTATTTGACCAAGTCTGTAGAACACTAGGAATTTGTTTCCTCTGCCATCATGTAAAATATTGACAATGATGAGAGAAAATCAAGTTATCCACTTGAGTGTTGTAGGAATTTGTTTCCTGTATGAATTTTTCTGCTCTCAGGACGTGATCAGAGCTCTGCTGGAGGTGGGAATTGGAGACCATCTTGACAGGTTCTTCTAACAGGCGTTCCCTCACTAGCTACTAGTGTCCCAAAGCATACGTCCGCAGATGATACAGCTACAATGTTGACCATTGACCTTTGACCTAGGCTGCCCTGGTACCAAAGTATGCCTATGGGAATGCTTATGTTCCAGCATGGTGTTTGTTATGGACTGGGACTTGTACAGAAGTCCAAAAAAAAAAAAGAAGCAGCATTCTGGTTGAGACTGGGTTATTCCTCCCAATCACGCCCCCCCAGCTAACGCTGTCATCACCACTCGAGTGTTTAAGTCCCCCAGCAGGACTATAGAGTCCCCAGTCAGAGTGCCACCTAGTATTTATCTCAGGGACTCTAAAAAGAGTGGGTACTCCGAACTAAACACCTTAAAAAACTACAAAAAAAAAACTAAACAAACAAACAAAAAAAGACGAATTTCCTCAGTAATATTCAGTTCAGCTCTGGGAAATAAGTCTAAAACTATGAATAATAAAAGGTTTTTCTTGCTGGTGTAAACTGAAGCATAAGTCTATAAGATTTCAACCTGAGCAGCAAAACAGTGCAGGTCAAGAATTTGTTGCATGAAGTTTTTGTTTTAAAATTCAGAATGACAAACTGTAAAAGCCTGTAAAGACTCATAATAGAGTCTGTGTTTCATAGAATCATTGATCATCTCAGTGTTTGAATGTTTTTAAAAAAGCAGCTTCACCTTTACTGGAGACAGAAAACCCAGCTTCTATCAGGAGGTTATTTTAAGGTCTTTGTTATTTCTGCAACATTTTAGACTTATAAAAATCTGCAGCTTGTTATGCTTCTCTGTCTTTGTTCCACCTCATCGGGCTTCTCCCCAGAGCTGAGCAGTCAGCCTGCTTTTGTTTTCATGCTTTCTGTTGGAATCAATCAGATCTGATTATCTTTTCTGTCACAATAATTTAATATGATAAATGATCTAATAATCCACTGAGGCGCTACGTGACCTCTAAATGTCCTTCTGTAGTTTTACTGCATGATGAGGGGGTAGTTATACCAAAAGGCCACAGGGGGGAGACAGAGTCCACTTTCTGCTCTGATTGTTCTACAGACAAAAACAGGCCTCAGGGTGAAACCAGTCCTGGCAGGCCGCCCACCATCCAGCATGTTTTAGTTTTGATCCTGATCCAACACTTATTAAATCCCTCGACAGAAGCCTGTTAATCAGCCACAGATTCAAATCAGGCGTGATGGAGCTGAGAAACATCTAGACATGCTCTTCAGGAATGGAGTTAGATACCCCAGACATAGACATAAAACACACAGAACAGACCATTTCTGCTCTGTGGAGTCTGAAGTGTTGGTTCGATTTAACATCTCTGGTTAGAATTATGTTCACCAACGCCTGATAAAAAGATTAAATGTTTTTGACTGGTTGAGGAAACGTCCATCACCACCCTCCTCTCAGACGTTGATGGAATTATCATTGCTGTCTGGTAGCGGAAAACATAGAAACACTATTTCCAGAGTTGAAATGTCAACATTTAAAAAATGTGTTTTGGGTATAAAGTTGATATTATGGAATTACAAAAGGATTCAAGAAATAAAAACGGGCTTAGGCCTATGATTCCCATAATGCCTTGCGGGCATCAGAACTCAGCCTGTATATAATATCCCAGAATTCCTAGTGGTTCGGGCTGCAGCAGGAGTTTCAACAGAGAACAATAACAACAAGAATCCATCCATTCATTTTCCTAATCGCTTCCTCCAGTGAGTCTCAGGGAGTTGGTGCCTATCTCCAGCAGTCACGGAGTGAGAGGCACCTGGACAGGTAACCAGTCCACTACACGACTACTACTACAGCTACTACTACCTGCTATTAAGATCCTGAAGAAACTTTGAGAGGGTCCTGCCACCTGGAGCATCCTGTTATACAAAGAAACACTGCAGAACCGTGGAGACCTCAGCCAATCAGAGAGCTGGATTTTCTCACCTTGTGGGGAGCAGAAAAGGGGTGTGGGCTGTGCTCCTGGTTTTGGTTCTGGTCCAGGTTCTGATTGTGGTCCTGGTTCTGGTCAGGTACTGATTCTGGTCCTGGTCCTGATCTGGTTCTGTTCTAATCCTGGTTCTGATCTGTTCCTGACCTGGTCCTGGTTCTGATCTAGCCAATCAGAGGGCTGGATTTTCCCCCACCTTGTGAGTCATCTAAAAGCTGACCGGTGCAGTAGTTTCAGGCTGATTACAGCATTAACCATAACCAACGTGCTGCTGTTTATCTGTAGAAACACCAACATGTTGTTGTTATCATCCAGTTTCTGATCTTTTCTGACAGCAAAGACTTTAGAACCTTGTCTGGGGTCACAACCTTGTTCAACAACCAGTCATGGTTTTTAAATCCAGCTGAGGTTGTTAAACTGTGACTTTAGGGCCTGATAAATCCAACAGATTCTTTATCTGTCAGAAGATAACAGAGATGTTTGAGCTCTATAACCTCCATGTGAAACCCTCCTCCTGGAGACCTCCCTGGCTCTGGGGAGAGACCTAAATAAATGCAGGATGCCTGTGCAGCTGTGTAGGAGAAACCAGAGACACTAAAACGTGTCTGTCAGCTGGAAACGGATTAGAAATTAATTTACTTCTCCAAAGACTGTTTGCAGAAAACTCAGCAGTAAAGTGAGATGAAGAGGCAGAAGGTTTTGTGCTGCTGAAGGTGTTTAACTCAGAGGAACCTGCTGTAATCCACTAGTCACTCGTTTACAGCACCAATAAGAGGCTTTAATGGGAAACACAGCAGATGAATGATGGTCGTTTTAATGAGTTTAAACCACTCAGAGGAAAATCTTTACACATTCAGGGTCAATCAGTCCATTGGCTTCATTTAATAACATTATTTCTGTTTGTCTAATAATTACAAATCTGTTCCTGCTGCATTTTATTACAGGTCAGAACATCAACTTTAAATTAGGGAGGATTTTATTCAAATCTCAAGTTTATTAGAAGACAGGAGGGATTTGATCTAAGTGGTTTTAAGTTTAGAGAAACATTCTGATAGAAAAAAAGAAAGCAATAACTATAACAATAATATTAATAATAACTCTCCACTGGGGAAGAACATGGCAAATAGAACTATATCCGTTGTTTGTTTTAGTTCCATCTAAAGACAAAGCAGGTCACCACCCTGACCTGCTAGACCTCTATGATGAACTTTAAATCTTTTGTGTTGTAATTGATTTACAGAACCGCCCTGGATCCTTTACTGCTGACCGTCTTTATGAATCACAGTGATCCGTTTAGTTCCTGGCTCTATTTTTTGTACAAGGAACTTCACTCCTCTCTGAATCTGTTGCTTCTCCTTGGAGATCCACTGTATCATCAGGTCTAAACTTCACATAAACACGTTCCCATCAGACCCCCTTTACCTCTCTCACAGGTCCGTGACCAGAACCCAGTGCCGGTGCAGTCACAAATGAACCGGTTCCAGCCCTCCTTGCAGACGCCTCGGTTCTTGCACGGGTAACTCTCGCACTGCTTCCCCTGCTGCTTGTTGCACGAGGGTTTGATGCCGGCGCCGTTTTGCGCCTCCGCGATCTGACGGATGTCCTTGCTCCGGCCATCAATGAAGAGGTCACGGATGCAGCCAACGTAGCCGTAGTTGAGCATCGCTGTCCACAGCTCAGTGGGCAGGATGAGGTTGGAGCGGTCGACTGGAAGACCTCCGAGATACATGTCCCCCTCCAGGTCCAGGATCTCACTCTCCCCACTGGCTGTGAATGGGGTTCTTCTGCTGTTTACAGAGATGGTACCTGCAATGAAGACAGACACCTCTAGGCCTTTCACATCATTGCTGGTATCCAGAATTTTAGGAGTTTCATGGACTTAGTTTGCCTCATGCACATGGACCAGGTCAGAAGGTCAAGCTGGGTGTCTGGATCTGGATCTGATCTGGATCAAAGCTGGAGGTTAAACTGAGCTCTAACCATGACAGAAAAAAGTACTTCAGAACATTCAGCAGGTCAACAACAGTTTTTGTTTTTGGGAACAAAATAATTAGAAAAATATGTGATTTCTCATTTCCTGCAGAGGCAAGACAAGGTGAGTCCTTGGACCCTAAGCCTTACTCTGACCTGCCTTATCAGAAAGCTCAAAAACATCTTCATGTATTTTTAGATGTTGTAAGTTTCTGGTTGTCTATTTTGATGTTAACAGTTTTGAGGAAGATGCAGCTTCAGAGTCCAGAACATCAGCATCAACAGATTGGTTTTTATTTGTGAAACAAGAGAAACGTGTTAAGACCTGACTGACCTGAGCGTCCATCCCTCTGGATGTCCACGTGGTACCAGGCTCCATCGTTCACTTTGGTCTGAGTGGCTTTCACCTTTATGGTCCCTGAGCCCATATCCAGCAGGAGGTACAGGCTGCCGTCCAGGAGTTCCACAGCAAAGAAGTCCACCTGGGTCACATGAACACAGCCATCAGAACCAGAAACAGAAACAAAACCATGAAAGTCTTTCCCTCCTGTTCACCTGCTGATGACATCATTCACCTGAAGCAGGGCTATGAACTCACCTTGGTGTTCTTCTGGCTGCGAGCATCTTTTCTCTCCTGGAGTTTCCCATGAGTGAAGAGGATGAGTCCGTTGGGCTCGGTTGTACGGAAATCAAAAGAGATGGATCCCATCCGCTTGGTGTTCCACTTGGGGAGACTGATGTAGGCCTCTGGAGTCTCAAAGGAGATGGGGTCCAAGGTGGCCACGTTTTCACATTTATAGGCTACCTCGCCTTGGATCTTCATCTTTGGGTCCAGGATTCGAGCCATGCGCGACAACTCTAGACGGATGTCGTTGTTTTTATACACCACCTGCAAAGGAGGGGGTACGGGGTTCTGGTTATTCTTTATTTAATTAAAGAAGTCATAAACAAATGTTTAAATGTGTCACTTAAAAAAACACGTTAATTGACATTTTCACAATAGAAACAAGAGAAAGAATTATCAGCATTTTCCAGATGAACATTGAAGCCTTCAGAGGAAAATAGTTTCTATTCAGCTTCCAGTTAATTAACAGCTCGTCTATACAGACCAACAGTGACTGACAGAGGCTCATCACCACCACCACCATTACCACCACCATCATCATCATCATCATCGTCACCATCTATTTAGAAAGACTGAATGACCGCCATCGTCACCATCATCATCAACACCATTTTCACCATGAGAAATGTGTCCAACTGCACAGAAACTCATCAGCTTGATTTAAACAGTGTAAAATTATGGAACAAACTTAAGGAAATAAAAGAATCAAGGCCACTTAATATATTTAACAAATGTATTAAATCAAGAGTATTAAAGAATTATGAAAATGTAAAATAAGCTAATGTATGTGTGATTAAGTCTGTAAATTAGAGCAGAAATGTGATTAAAATGAATCTGTGTTTATATGACAGAATATCAATGAATTAATAATCCTTTTTTTGTGTAAATAGGGACAAATATATTTTCATCTTTCTGCCCTTTTCGTTCAAATTTGTCTCGTCTTGTCTTCTTCTGCCTATCTGAGTCCGGGTCATGGGGGCAGCATCCCAACTAGGAAGTCCCAGACCGTCTTCTCCCAGGCCATCTCCACCAGCTACTCCGGCAGGTCCCCAAGTAGTTCCTGGGCCAGATTAAATTAGTATTTTCTCCAATGTGTCCTGGGTTGACCTGGGGGCCTCTTGCCAGCAGGACATGCCTGAAACACCTCCCTGGGTAGGCGTCCAGGAGGCATTCTGACCTGATGCCCGAACCACCTCAACTGGCTCCTCTCTACATGGAGGAGCAGCGGCTCTACTCCGAGTCTCTCCCGACTGTCTGAGCTCCTCACCCTATCTCTAAGGCTGAGCCCGGCCACCCTGCAGAGAAAACTCATTTTGGCTGCTTGTATCCGCAATCTCGTTCTTTCAGTCATTGCCCAAAGCTCATGACCATAGGTGAAGATTGGGAGGTAGCTCTGCAGGTAAATAGAGAACCTTGGTTTCAGGTCCGACTTACTGTCAGCTATGCGGACCAGACTCACACTCCTCTGGTACAGGGACTGAATGGCCCTTAACAAAAGACCATCCACCGCATACTCCTGGAGCGCCCCCCACAGGGTGCAACTGGGGACACGGTCATAAGCCTTCTCCAAATCCACAAAACACATGTGGATTGGTTGGGCAAACTCCCATGACCCCTCCATCACCCTAGCGAGGGTAAAGAGCTGGTCCACAGTTCCACGACCAGGAAGAAAACCACATTGCTCCTCTTCAATCCGAGATTCAACTATCGACCGGACCCTCCTCTCCAGTACCCTGGAGTAGACCTTTCCAGGGAGGCTGAGGAGTGTGATCCCCCTATAGTTGGAACACACCCTCTGGTCCCCCTTCTTAAAAATGGGAACCACCACCCCGGTCTGCCACTCAACAGGAACTGCCCCCGATGACCACGCAATGTTGCAGAGACGTGTCAACCACGACAGTCCTACAACATCCATAGCTTTTAGATACCCAGGTCATTCACCCCCGAGTCTCCTCTGCTGCGTAGTTGTTCGAATACCTCAGCAACTTCTGCCCCAGAAATTGGACAGTTCATCCCCAGATCTCTCAGCTCTGGTTCCTCATAGGAATGCGTGTCGGTGGGATTGAGGAGCTCCTCAAAGTATTCCTTCCACCGCCCGACTATAGCCCCAGTTGATGTCAGCAGCTCCCCGTCCCCACTGTAAACAGTGTGAGCAAGTTGCCGCCTTCCTCACCTGAGGTGACGGATGGTTTGCCAGAACCTTTTTGGAGCCAAACGATAGTCTTTCACCATGGTCTCACCAAACTCCTCCCACGCCCGAGATTTTGCCTCAGAAACTACCATTGCTGCACCCCGCTTGGCCCTCTGGTAGTACCTGTCTGCTGCCTCCAGAGACCCACAGGCTAGCCACACCCTGTAGGCCTCCTTCTTCAGCTTGACAGCTCCCCTAACCTCTGGTGTCCACCAGCGGGTACGGAAGTTACTGCCAAGACTAGCACTGGCCACCTTGAGACCACAGCTAGCAACAGCCACCTCAACAATCGCAGAGCGGAACAAGGCCCATTCGGACTCAATGTCCCCCACTGCTCTCGGGACGTGGTGGACGTGGGAGTTGAAGACCATCTTGACAGGCTCTTCTGCCAGGTGTTCCCAGCAGACCCTCACTATACGTTTGGGTCTACCAGGTCTGCGCGGCATCTTCCCCTGCCACCTGATCCAGCTCACCACCAGGTGGTGATCAGTTGACAGCTCCACTCCTCTCTTCACTCGAGTGTCCAAAACATACGGTCTCAGGTCAGATGATACAACTACAAAGTCAATCATCGACCTGTAACCTAGGCTGCCCTGGCACCAGGTGTACCGGTGGCAAGACCGGCCCTGAGCTGAATGGTGCCCTAGGTGAAAAATGATTTTGGCGCCCCCTACTGCCCAGAACAAAAACAATGTAACTTTTGCAAATTCTAAGTAGTAAGCAATGTACTAAAGTTGGATAAACTTGAACTGATGACATTCATTCATATAATAAGTAGGGGGCACAACAGCATCATAGCCCTGTAGTCTTAGCTAACTTGCTAAATTATGGGTCCAGGAAAAATGTTCACAATTTCATGTATATTAATTAAATACTTCTACTTTGGGCCCGTTTTTCCTCCTCATCATGCATTATCATCAGTGTTGGGCAAGTTACTTCAAAATGCATTATTTATTACTTGTTACTGTCATTTTAAGTAATCCCTTACATTACAATATTACTGTTTTTTAAATGTAAGGCATTACACTACTTTTGCATTACTTTTAGTTACTCTCATCAAAATAACTGTAAATATGGATTTGACCATGTAATGAGCTCATTCTACATCCAGTGGAAGGTGATGTGATGGATACATGGAGATATACAACTATCTGGATATTAACCCATCCATCCATCCATCCATCCATCCATCATTTATCATCCATCTATCCATCCATCATTTATTATCCATCCATCCATCCATCCATCCATCCATCCATCCATCCATCCATCCATCCATCCATCCATCCATCCATCCATCCATATCTCTCCATATATCCCTACCTATCCATATATTATTCCATCATATCTATATACAGTATATTTAAATCTATAAACATATCTCTCTGCACAAGCTCCTTATTCATTAGTTTGACTGACTCCTACCTCCACCTGTCTGCTCCTCCTCCTTCAGCAGAGGCTGCATGACGGGCGTTTCCTCTGCTCGGTGGGCGAGAGAGTGAACTCTTCAACTTCTGACGTGAATAACAGAGTGACTCTTTATCATGAAACTTCTTCTCAGTTTGCTTGCTTCAGTTTACGGAGCTCAATTTACTCCTCTCTGCTCTGTCTGACCCACCCCAGCCCTCCGCTTCTCACCCGGAGCAACTCCAACATAAAAGAGAGTCCATCCCATCTCAAGGACTTGGGTTCCAGAACCAACGTTATATGTTGAGGTGAACCCAACTATATCTAGCCAGTACTGCTCAACCTTTTCCACAAGCTCCAGCTCCTTCCCCACCAGAGAGGTAGCGTTCCATGTTCCAGTAGCGAGTTTTTCTGTCTGGGGATCTGAACGCCAAAGCTCCCGCCTTGGTCTGCCACCCGAACCACAATGCACCGGACCCTTCATGTTCCTCCTGCAGGTGGTGGGTCCACAGGTGGATGAGCCCATGTATCCAGTTCAGGCTGGGCTGGCCGGGCCCCATGGGCGAAAGCCCGGCCACCAGGCAGTGACTCAAGGACCTCCACCCCAGGCCTGGTTCCAGGGTTGGACCCTGGTAACCCTCCGGGCCGGGTACACTGGCTCGGTGATTTACCCTCCATGAAGAGTCTTTTGAACCGCACTTTGTCTCACCCCTCACCTAGGACCAATTTGCCATGGGTGACCCTACCAGGGGCACAAGTGCCCCAGACAACATGGCTCCTAGGATCATTAGGGCACTCAAACTCCTCCACCACGATAAGGTGACGGTTCAAGAAGGAGTGATAAGGTTCATATTTGCATTGTGTTGAGATGTGTATTTATTTGTTTTTATTTAATTATTCTTTTTCTTTTTTAATGAAATAAATTTATAAATATTTCTTTCAAATGTTCTATTTTTCCATATATTTTTTTCAGGTTTTCTTCATAGAAAACATCTTATTGCTGATTCTCCTAACAGCCTCATGATGGTTTCTTCAGGATTTTATGAAGTTTTCTTGTTGGATTATTTTTCTACACATAAACAGGATGAGTTAACCTAAATATTTAACTAATGTCACATTATCTTTTAATATCTATTTTTATGTTTCCAGCCTAATAATCACTCAAAGAATAGATAAAGAAAAGCAACCTTCTTTGGAATATCAGGATTAAACTATACTCATTTTGAATGTGTTTTTATTTTCTGGCATTTGTACATTATTACATATTATCCACTGATTATTTTGGGTGGAATAAATAATAAATGTCTTGTAGGAAAATTGATGAAATTTTCTGATCATCCAGAATTATTTTAATTCTAATATTAAAGTCACTGATCTGACAACTCAGCAGCCTCACTGTCGTCTGAAACAAGTGTGTGTGTGTGTGTGTGTGTATGTGTGTATGTGTGTGTGTGTGTGTGTGTGTGTGTGTGTGTGTATGTGTGTGTGTGTGTGTGTGTGTGTGGTGTGTGTGTGTGTGTGTGTGTGTGTGTGTGTGTGTGTGTGTGTGTGTGTGTGTGTGTGTGTGTGTGTGTGTGTGTATGTGTGAGTGTGTGTGTGTAGGAGGGTGTGTCGGTGTGTGTGTTGGTGGAGGGGTGAGGGTGTGAGGTCTGCTGAAGTGAAAAATGGAACCTTTTAATCTTCCAATTGTCAAAAGGGAGAAACACCCTGAGTCTGCTTGACCACAGGTCTAGTTCTGGTTCTGGTTCTGGTTCTGGTTCTGGTTCTGGGTCTGTGTCTGGTTCTGTGTCTGGTTTTGGGTCTGGTTCTGGGTCTGGATCTAGGCCTTGGTCTGATCTGGTTAAAAGCTGAAGTGAAATGTGGCAAACTCTTTGCTTCTACCTTGATGTTGTTTTTGTTTAAAGGTCAAATCAAAATTTGGATGCAAAATCAATGAATTGCACCTCTTAGCTTAAAAGACAATTATGTAAAATTATTTGCCAAAATGTCATTCTACTCAAAGAAGATAAATAATAATTATGATAATAAAACATTATAATAAAATAATAATAATCCACAGAGAAAATCCGGAATAGTGAATCAACCATACGGAGGTAAAAAAGGACAATCTTAAGATCTAATTCAATTTACAAAAAAATTTATTAAGAATAAAAATGATTTTGTTTTAAAATTGCAGCATTTAAGTGGCTCTTTAGGAAAAACAATCAGGGAGAGAGTCTGCTGACACACAGACACAAACACACACACTAGCTGCTGCTGGTGGATACTGTACACATTTCCTCCACTGCTGATAAAAGATGTCATAAATCATTTAAAAAACTGGTGTGTGGAGTGGAGGAGGGAGAAACGGAGGGTGTAGCTGACAGTTTGACAAGTCACTTTGAGATTCCTGCCACCTCTGAACAATAACAGCAGAAAGGTCTTCAACATGCAGAGGAGCTTTATCAGCACGCCACAGACGCTGCTGCAGGTTAACATGAGAGTGAAGACGACTGATAGCAGAGAGGAAAACCCAATATGAGCTGAAACACACAGGAAAACACACGTAGAGAGAGAGGGGGGAGAGAGAGAAAGAGCGAGAGAGACATAGAGAAAGAGAGACATGGAGAGAAAAGGAGACAGAGAGAAAAACAGACAAACAGAGAAAGAGAGAGAGATACAGACAGAGAGAGAGACAACAAGAGAGAGACATAGTGAGAGAGACGGAGAGAGAGGAAGAAACAGACTGAGAAAGAGACATAGCGAGACAGAGACAGACATAGATTGAAGGAGAGCCAGAGATACAGAGTGAGAGACAGACAGTGAGACATAGAGAGAAAGAGAGAGAGAGACAAAGACAAAGAGAGACAGAGAGAAAGTGTTTGACAATGGTCAGATGAAAGAAATCCATCACTGCATTATCTCCTTGACCAGACGTCCACGACACGCATCATTACACACACACACACACACGCACGCGCACGTATGCACGCACACACGCACACACACACGCACACACACACACACACACACACACACACACACACACACACACACACACTCACACACACACACCCTTATCAGTGTGTGAGCTCTATTACACTCTGTAACTGGGACTTGAAATTACCTTCCAGTATAGATCCCAGTCTTATCTTTCACTGAGAATTTCCACATAATGATACAAACTGATAAAAACACTGAAACACAACCTGTGGTTCGACCAGGTGAGCACAACGTTTTTCCTCTGAAGGTGAATAAAATGCAGGTACTGAGCATCAGGATCATCCTAACATGTCTCAGCAGCAGTTCAGTTTAAGTATCAGCAGATTTATTGGTTTCTAGCCCTGAAAATGTTGTTTTTGTCAACAAGAGAATGCCCCAAATATTTTGTTGATGCTCCTTTTTTCATGACGATAACGAGTTGGTGACGAGCTAAACTCTGCTCTTTGACGACTAAAACATGGCGAGAAGGGTGTGAGTTTTCGTTGACGAGATGAGACAGGACGGGACAATAATGTCAGTGGGTGGTCTATCAGACGTTCAAAATGCACAACATCTCTGCCTATTGTGTGTGTAATCTGTCTGTCAAAAGCTAAAAAGGATCATCCATGCTGCTGCACCCTTTCCTCTTTTGGTCATGCCCACCACCTGGCATGCACAACACACCTGCAGTCACTAGTCACACACTCCACTTGGTATACCAGCGTCAGCATCATCAAAGACTCTTGGTGGTGTAATGACAAAATGATCAATGGACATACTTTCAATATAATCCATCAGAAAGAAATACAGCATTTTTCTTAGTTTCAAAGCTTTAAAACGTGTGTACTGCGCATGCACACCAATCATCGAGCGTGTAAACGTGGTATGAGAGAGCAAGTAATACGTAACTGGTGAGTGAGAATAAATAAGAGAAGGTTTTTCTGCTTAGTGAGAGAGTGAAACAGATGCATCTGGAGGCTGACCGTCAACCAAACCATGTGTGCAACTTTGGGTTAGAGTGCACTGTGCACATGCTTGACTCTCAATGTACGGCCTACACTCGACTGAAGACTTCTGAGACTCAGGAGGTGGGGCCTGTGGTTGATATACAGTGTCTTCTGATTGGTTGGATCTTTTCCTTTCTCTCCCCTCCCTGAAGAGCCATGCTGTGGTGATTTGGAACAAAGATGCATCACATGCACGGATGTCTGGTCAGGCAGCAAGTGATTCCAATTTCAAATATTTATTGATCTAAACTCATTTGTTAATAACTAATACATACTTTTTTTCTAAAACTGACAAAAATCATTTTTATTTTTTGTCAACCTATACTGGACTATCCCATACAGACGTGAATAAATGTATGGACTAAAACTATAAAAAATAAATGTGACTAAAACTAATAAGTATTTATCTCCAAAAGACTAGGACTTAAACTAAGATGGCTGCCAAAAATAACAGTGAGCCCTGACGTCTGTCAGATCTCTGCTGACTGACAGCAAATTTCTGAGGCAGAAACAACCTTTCCATCCATGTCATCTTCATGCAGAAACAACTGGCATCAACACCTCTTTGCCAGCGTCGTCAGAGTGTCAGTGGTCACATGGTTCTAACACAAGACTCTCGAGTGTTTTGCAGCATTCAGGCCATGGCAGTGTGTGTTTTTGTCCACAAGGTGGCAGGATTTACTTAAAGAGCACAACCAGGAGAACTCAGACCTCCAGTCAGACCAGCAAGGTGATGGCACCTTGATGCACTGATTGGTTTAAGTTGAAACACATACAGAATGTTGTTACGTTATTCTGCACAAACCAGTGTAAATCACAGCACTGTGATCAGATTTTGAGCTCAGGTTGTGTTAAATGTTGAGGGAGTTAGAACATTAAATCAGACACAGACAAGTAACAGCCTGTAACAGGATGAAGCAGATAGTAACACAAAGAAGCAGCTTGTAACAGGAAGTAGCAGCTTTAAAAGCAGCGCTGTCCAATCCTGGTTCTCGAGGGCCGGTGTCCAGCATGTTTTAGTGTTTTCCTTTTTCCAACACACCTGATTCAGTAATTGAATCACCTGTTCTGCATGTCATCAAACTCTGATGAAGCCTTTAACCACCCACTCAAATCAGCTGTGTTGAAGCAGAGAAACCTCTGGATACCAGCCCTCAAGGACCAGTATTGGACAGCGCTGCTCAAAAGTCCGTGTAGCTTGTGGCTCTGCTGGCTCTGGGCATTGGGCCCGTGAACTCCTCCTTTGTATTTCTTTGTTGCCTCCAGAACAGCCCAAACCTGAAGCCTCCATACGAGAGCTTGATGGAGGTGTAATGACGACCACAATTACAGCAATTATGTGTTATTGTAGGCCATTATGTGTTTTGTAGGCTTGGAGATGTAGGCTCTTTTTGTAATTGCTGGTTATGAAAGGCATAATAATCACGGGCCAGCCAGTCGAAGGAGCTACCGAGGGCAACCAGAACCCGGTACCATGGTAACAAAACATTTACCCATAATGCTGCTCAGTGGATGGCGAGGACAAGAGCATCGGCTGCAGGCAAATTAGTCCTAATGGTGGAGGGAGGAGGAGGTGGTGCAACCCAGGTGTGTGTGTGTGTGAGGAGGGGAGGGGGGTCAGAATGGTGGTGGTGGTGGTGGTGGTGGTGGGGGGGGTCACGGTGTAAGAGGGAGTGTTTTGTCGGTGTTTGTGGTTTGAGCCATTGTGAATTGAATGACTTTACATTTATTTTTATATTAATGGATCTAAAACTGGGACCAGGAAACTTCCTGATTAAACAGAATCAAGTAGAGGGAGAAATGTTTTCATTTTTAAGTCAATTTAATTCTAAATGTTAGAAAATAGTGATCTTTAAGGAAAAGTAAAAATGCATTTGAGTCCGTTATAAATAACCTGACTGACTCCATTTGGAATATTTGTTCTCATAACTTAACTTGATTTCATTATTTTAATTTAATTTAATTTCAACCAATTTCATGTGTTTAGTTTTGTTGCTGATGTTGTTTTTAGTTTCTGCCTTTTTAATTTTCAAGTTAGTTGGTTTTATGTTTTCACATAAAAGCATGCAGTTAATGTTAAGGTCAGTCTATGAAATAAAGGGTTGGAGTTTAATGGAAAACACAAATTCTTTTCTTACATTTTAATGCTGATGAAACATGAGTGGTTAAAACTGATGAGATATCATGAGAGTTTGATGTACTGTACTGTATGCTAATAAGCTCTCTCTCTCTCTCTCTCTTTCTCTCTCTCTCTCTCTCTCTCTCTCTCTGTGTTTATTCCAGTTCTGTTCTTAAAGTTTCTTGATGAAACAAACCCCATGCCCGTGTGGGAATGTACCTTGCTAATGTTTTGTGGACATGCATGTGTGCATGCACCTGCCTGAAAGGATAGTGTGATATGTGTGATGTCCCAGCATGCCACAGTGCAGGAAGTAGGCCAGAGGGGGATTAAATGGCTGCTGCACCACTTCCTCTACACCCCCCATACATTGCTGTAAACCTAGTGTGTAAGTTTGTGTGTGTGTGTGTGTGTGTGTGTGTGTGTGTGTGTGTGTGTGTGTGTGTGTGTGTGTGTGTGTGTGTGTGTGTGTGTGTGTGTGTGTGTGTGTGTGTGTGTGTGTGTGTGTGTGTGTGTGTGTGTGTGTGTGTGTGTGTGTGTGTGTGTGTGTGTGTGTGTGTGTGTGTGTGTGTGTAGGATGGTGAAAGCCAAGGCCCTGCAGTCATGGTGCACTTGACTGGTTCTGTTTATGTTCTAAGATATGACATCATCCGCTTGAGGGATAAGTGTGTGTGTGTGTGTGTGTGTGTGTGTGTGTGTGTGCGCGCGCGCGTGCGTGTGTGTGTGTCTATTGGCTGAGGTGACTCACATTTTCAGATTTAGAATCAGGAGGAAAATCCTTTAAAAACTCATGTTGTCCAGTTCTGAGCTGAGAGTTTAATTTAATGTGAAAAAAGGAAACTGATAACAGATAACAAACTGATAAATACATAACTGAAAACCAAAAAATTTACTGATAACAAACAGATAAATATCCGCTAACAAACAGATAACTATCTGATAACAAACAGATAACTATCTGATAACAAATAGATAACTATAACTAACTGATAACAAACACAACGGCTACGTTCACACTGCAGGTCTTAATGCTCAATTCTGATTTTTTAATCAAATCCGATTTTTTTGTCAGGCTGTTCACACTTCAACTGAAATGTGACAGCAAACAGTCTCCAGTGTGAACGAATCACGGCCACAAAGCAGCCCGCATGCACAGACGATGACAAGACGCCACACATAACGCACTCTGTTTACAGAAGTAAAATGGCTTTGGCTAACCTTTGACTTGAACACAGCCCGATTACGGTAAGATCACTTTAAGGCTGAAATACACCGAGACATCAGCGCTGCACCACGTCAAGCTCGCACCGTTATTTTGATTAAAAACCATTTTCCATTTTAGTCCGTCAGATCACTCATAATCACACGGGGACCGGCACAGCGCGTCCCAGAAACGCGAGTCCACGCCACGGCGCTAAGTTCACTTGAACTGTCACGTAACATATTGCTAATCAAGTCCAAACCCTCACTTTCTGTCCACCAACTGCCTCCGTCTCCAGTATCAGCTCTACGTGTTGGAGCATTTCCCTCCGCCGGCGCAGATTAGTGGTCTGTCTCCTGTCAGTCACGTACGAGGCGGATTCAATGCGACATGTCCGTTCAGACTGGAGTCGCTTTCACAAACATCAGATACAGTGGTGGAAAAACTATTTGCCCCCTTCCTGATTTCTTATTCTTTTGCATGTTTGTCACACAAAATGTTTCTGATCATCAAACACATTTAACTATTAGTCAAAGATAACACAAGTAAACACAAAATGCAGTTTTTAAATGATGGTTTTTATTATTTAGGGAGAAAAAAGATCCAAACCTACATGGCCCTGTGTGAAAAAGTGATTGCCCCCTTGTTAAAAAATAACTTAACTGTGGTTTATCACACCTGAGTTCAATTTCTGTAGCCACCCCCCAGGCCTGATTACTGCCACACCTGTTTCAATCAAGAAATCACTTAAATAGGCGCTACCTGACACAGAGAAGTAGACCAAAAGCACCTCAAAAGCTAGACATCATGCCAAGATCCACAGAAATTCAGGAACAAATGAGAACAAAAGTAATTGAGATCTATCAGTCTGGTAAATGTTATAAAGCCATTTCTAAAGCTTTGGGACTCCAGCGAACCACAGTGAGAGCCATTATCCACAAATGGCAAAAACATGGAACAGTGGTGAACCTTCCCAGGAGTGGCCGGCTGACCAAAATTACCCCAAGAGCGCAGAGACAACTCATCCGAGAGGCCACAAAAGACCCCAGGACAACATCTAAAGAACTGCAGGCCTCACTTACATCAATTAAGGTCAGTGTTCACAACTCCACCATAAGAAAGAGACTGGGCAAAAACGGCCTGCATGGCAGATTTCCAAGGCGCAAACCACGTTTAAGCAAAAAGAACATTAAGGCTCATCTCAGTTTTGCTAAAAAACATCTCAATGATTGCCAAGACTTTTGGGAAAATACCTTGTGGACCAACGAGACAAAAGTTGAACTTTTTGGAAGATGCGTGTCCCGTTACATCTGGCGTAAAAGTAACACAGCATTTCAGAAAAAGAACATCATACCAACAGTAAAATATGGTGGTGGTAGTGTGATGGTCTGGGGATGTTTTGCTGCTTCAGGACCTGGAAGGCTTGCTGTGATAGATGGAACCATGAATTCTACTGTCTACCAAAAAATCCTGAAGGAGAATGTCCGGCCATCTGTTCGTCAACTCAAGCTGAAGCCATCTTGGGTGCTGCAGCAGGACAATGACCCAAAACACACCAGCAAATCCACCTCTGAATGGCTGAAGAAAAACAAAATGAAGACTTTGGAGTGACCTAGTCAAAGTCCTTACCTGAATCCTATTGAGATGTTGTGGCATGACCTTAAAAAGGCGCTTCATGCTAGAAAACCCTCAAATAAAGCTGAATTACAACAATTCTGCAAAGATGAGTGGGCCAAATTCCTCCAGAGCGCTGGAAAAGACTCGTTGCAAGTTATCGCAAACGCTTGATTGTAGTTATTGCTGCTAAGGGTGGCCCAACCAGTTATTAGGTTCAGGGGGCAATCACTTTTTCACACAGGGCCATGTAGGTTTGGATTTTTTTCCTCCCTAAATAATAAAACCCATCATTTAAAAACTGCATTTTGTGTTTACTTGTGTTATCTTTGACTAATAGTTAAATGTGTTTGATGATCAGAAACATTTTGTGTGACAAACATGCAAAGAATAAGACATCAGGAAGGGGGAAAATACTGTAGTTTTTCACACCACTGTACGTATCCGATTCAGTACCACATATGAAAGTGACCTGGATCGGATTTGAAAAAATCGGATCTGTGCCATTCAGACTGTCTTTAAAAAATCAGATATGGGTCGCATGAGGGAAAAAAAATCAGATTTGATGCAGTTTTGGCTGCAGTGTGAACGTAGCCTAATTGATAAACATACCCATCTCCAGGACTGATTTCTGGAAATCCTGGAATTAGACATTTAAACTGGTAATGAGTCTAAAACACAGACAGCTGTGGATAGTTTTTACACCTAGGTGTGATGAAAAGGTCAGAGGAGGACAGAGGAAGCCAAAAAAGGCCAAAACCAAAATCCTTAAAAAAGTGTAAAACTGGAGATTGACTAAGTCTGATCAGAATGAAAAAGAAGTGAACCAACATTAGCGTCATTCAACTCAGAACAGACGAGAAGTAAGGCAACACTAGCATCATTCAACTCAGAACAGGCAGGAAGTGAGCCAGCATTAGCACCAATTAACTCAGAACAGACGAGAAGTAAGGCAACATTAACTTAATTCAACTCAGAACAGACAGGAAGTGAGGCAACATTAACTTCATTCAACTCAGAACAGACAGGAAGTGAGATAGCATTAGCACCATTCAACTCAGAACAGACAGGAAGTGAGATAGCATTAGCACCATTCAACTCAGAACAGACAGGAAGTGAGATAGCATTAGCACCATTCAACTCAGAACAGACGAGAAGTAAGGCAACATTAACTTAATTCAACTCAGAACAGACAGGAAGTGAGATAGCATTAGCACCATTCAACTCAGAACAGACAGGAAGTGAGGCAACATTAACTTCATTCAACTCAGAACAGACAGGAAGTGAGACAGCATTAGCTTCATTCAACTCAGAGACAACATTAGCATCATTCAACTCAGAACAGGCAGGAAGTGAGCCAGCATTAGCATAATTTAACTCAGCACTGACAGGAAGTGAGCCAGCATTAGCACCAATTAACTCAGAACAGACAGGAAGTGAGCCAGCATTAGCATAATTTAACTCAGCACTGACAGGAAGTGAGCCAGCATTAGCACCAATTAACTCAGAACAGACAGGAAGTGAGACAACATTAGCATCATTCAACTCATAACCGACAGGAAGTGAGCCAGCATTAGCATAATTTAACTCAGGACTGACAGGAAGTGAGCCAGCATTAGCATCATTCAACTCAGAACTGACAGGAAGTGAGCCAGCATTAGCATCATTCAGCTAACTTCCACAGTACAAGGCAAGCCATCAGCAGCAAATACAGTTGAGTTTATTCAACTGTAGCTCTTCATCCTCTTCCTCCTCCTTATCATTATCACCTCCACCATCCTCTTTATCACCATCATCATCACCATTTTCATTATCATCCTTAATATCATTCCTATTATCATCCTCATCCTCATCACAAACACCATTATCACACCATCATCTTCATTATCATCATCATTATAACCGTCTCCACCAGCATCCTCATTATCATTGTTACCACCATCATTCTCATTATCATCACCTCCACCATCCTCATTATCATCACCACTACCATCATCCTCATAATCATCATCTTCCTCCTATTTATCATCATCTCCACCATTGTCATCATCATCATCATCATCATCATCATCATCATCATCATCATCACCATCATTCTCATTATCATCATCACGATTGAGTCATTAGGGCACAATTAGAACTTTAAACATTAGTTTAATACTTTATTTTACATTAAATATTCTAGTCTGAATTTGAAGTTCACACCAATTCACCCCAGTCTGCCTAGAATCACCCAGCAGGACTACATCAGGTCTCCTACCTCCTTCAGACAGCCCATGAAGTTGTTGCTGACAGGAGATCCAGGCAGGTCGGCTGTGCTGGGGCTCCCGCCCACGTAGAAGAAGTCATCTGATCCCAGCATGGTGTAGTCCTCCTGGGTGTAACCCGTTGTGGTCAGAATCCCATCCACTGATATCGTCACCTGATAAAGTGGATGATGAAGAAGCAAATAAACAACTTTTAACAGATTTTAAAGTACTAACTGGACAACCTTTATTCAGTTTTATGGATCAAAAAGATTAAAAACAAGTACATCTTTAGAAGGTTGGATATCATGAAAAAAAATCATATTTTTTGTTGCTCATGTCAGAAAGTGAAACATTATATAGATTCATCACACAAGGTGAAATATTTCAAGCTTTTATTTCTTGTAATTTTGAGGGTTATGGCTACAGATAATAAAAAAAACCAAATTCAGTGGTTTGGAAAATGTTAATATTGTGAACTCGTGGTGTGACACCTACTCAGCTAATTCACTTAGAACCCTGTAGAGTTTATCTGATTCTTTAATTGGTCTCAGTCTGGGTCAGTAGCTACACCATCATGGAGAAAACTGTTGGCTAGACAGATGTCCAAAAGACATTCACTGACCCCTTCCAAGGAGGGGGTGCTGGTAGCACTGTTGCCTCGAAGTAAGAAGGTCGCTGGTTTGATTTCTGGCTGCTGCCTTTCTGCTGGAGTTAGCATGTTCTCCCCATGCATGCATAGTTTTTCTCCAGGTACTCTGCCCCCCCACCACCACAATACACTTGATAGGTTAACTTTTGAAAGTTGCTTTGGATTAAAAGTGTCTGCTGAGCAAATAAACATAAAAGGTCATTGCTAAAGAATATGCTGGTGAAGGTTCTCAGTCATCCAGGTCATGATAATCCAAAAAGGGGTTTAAATAAAGACAACTGGACTTATTTGGTTCTTTGAAGACGTTTCACTGCTCATCCGAGTAGCTTTGTCAATTCTGTATATAGTGAAGCAGAGAGAGTCTTATAAACGGTGCTTACAGTGGAGCAAACACCTTCTCAGGAGGCAGGAAGGAGGTGTGTCACAGACAACATCGTCTACACACTAAGGCCAACAGCTTTACCAGATGAGGGCTACCTTGGACCAGTCTTCGTCCAGCCTAAGTGACATCGATTACCAAGGCCATCAGGTCAGGACTTCCTCTGAACTCGTTGAGACAGACTTCTTAAGAAAGCCTGGATCCATTCAGGAGCTAAAATCTGGTACAGGGGCCCTTGTCTAGAATGATGTCAGATTGTTTATTATAATTGATCAATCATCAGTGATTACTAAAATCAACTCAGCCAGGTTCATTTTATAATTACTCAACTTCACTTTCTTTAAGAAACTTAACTAGACCCTTTTATAACATCTCTCATCATTTTGATAAATATTTATTAATGTTTTGTTTATTTTATTTAGTAAATAAATTAGTTAGGAAAATATAGTAATACATTGATTTTTATATAAATCTATATTTTGCCTCTGTGTCAAATTATTAATAAGTGTCAATTCCCTGATACCCAAAACAACCTATTTTGAGAGTCAGTCTGATATTAATGATCTGACAATTTTAATGACTCATCATTTATGAGACATTTTACCTTGTCAGATACTTTTAATATTTAATAAACAGTTTATTAAGTGTAACTACTTCACAAACATTACAGTTGTTAGGTGTGGTCTTGGTCTCATAATGTCATACTTTTTAAATACCAGCTCTAATGGATCCAAGACATTTATTGGTGGATTCATGGATCAGACAGCTGTTGTGAATTTGGCCGTTCAGCTCCTTGTCAGAGAACAGCAGGTTGAGTCAAAAGTCCTGAAACATTGAACAGCTGGACATGAGCACTCAGGTTAGAGAAGGTCACATTAAGGTCACCTGGAAAGATTGGAGTGTTTTAGGGTCATCCTGAAACCTCACCAGGAAGACAAATAGCCCTAAGTTTATGTGAGTAGTGTGAATGTAACAAATCTATATGAGTCTCACTTTCTGAATCAGCAACAACAAATATTTTTTATTTATAATATTATTTTTTAAATGACGCTGTATAATGAAAATGATATGAGAGATGATGTCAAGATAAAATAAAGAATTGATTGAAAAAACGTGCAGAAACCAAACCTGAAAAGTTCAGGAGTTACAGAAAATCAGACATGCAGAAAGCAGAACCACCTCAGGTCTCACAGGAAGACCCTGCTGCTAGAAACACCAGAGGTTTTTGTTAACTTTGATTACAGCTTTCAGTCTCAGCAGCAGACTGAACCAGTTTCATTTGTTTCAACAAATCCAGGTTTCAGCTCGTTTGTTTCACAGCATCTCAAATCCAGCTGAGTCACAACAAAGGCCCAGATATTATAATTATTAAAAATGATCCAAGTACACACAGAGATTTTAAAAAATATTTGTCAACATTTGGGTTGTTAAAAAGTTTTGAAAGTCTTATATTTAAATACCAATAAATAAATACCGGTAAATAGAAAACTGTTGAATTATTGTTTCATTCATCTCTTTTGTATAGTGTGTTATTTTGCACAAATGCTTTTTAGGTTTTCACTTTAATAATTTATTCACATAGTAATAATATTGCACTTGAATAGGACTTTTAGCTGCCTAATTTATAGGTCTAAAGACTCAGGTTTCCTTCACTTGCAGTTATTATGGGTGGCGTGTAGCTCTGTTGGTAGAGTGGTCGGTCTGGCAACCGGCGGGTCGCCGGCTTGATCCCAGCTCTGGCTGGGTTAGGTTGTCGTTGTGTCCTTGGGCAAGACACTTCACCCACCTTGCCTACTGGTGGTGGTCACAGGGACTTGGTGGGCGTCTGTGCATGGCTTATCCGCATCTATCAGTGTGTCCCAGGGCAGCTGAGGCTATAATGTAGCTGATCACCACCAGTGTGTGAATGACTGTTGTATTGTACAGAGCTTTGGGGAGTGTAGAACACTCTAGAAAGTGCTCTATAAATATAGGATATTTACCATTTATTATGAGAGAAAGAACATCTAAAGCAGAGGTCTCAAACTCAGGTCCTCCAGTCAGGTCCAGTGTCCGACATGTTTGAAATGTGTCCAACACATCGGTATCAATGGTTCAACAGACCTCCTCAGTATGTCCTGCAGAAGCCTCTTAATCACTCACCTATTTAAATCAGGTGTGCTGTATCAAGTAAACAACTAAAACATGTAGGAGTGGCTCTCGGGGACCCTGATCTAAATTATTCATTAGTTTCTGTCTCTGAAGGGAAATGTGTTCCTTATTTAGTGAATATAAATCTTAGTGATGGTTTGTTTTTGTCTCCTGTGAAGCTCCATCATCTGAGTGGTTCCTTTGGTGACTGTTCAATAAAAACCTAGGTGACAAAAGGAAAATGCTGGTTTAAAAAGTTTGATATTTTAATTACATTCAAAAGAATCACTTGCTTAATTTCCTCTACCTACCCAAGTTTGGGTCATAGGAACAGCATCCCAAGTAGGGAATCTCAGACCATCCTCTCCCCGGCCACGGCCACCAGCTCCTCCAGTGGGACCCCCAGGCATTCCCAGGCCAGCCAGGAGATATACTTCCTCCAGGTTGTCCTGGGTCACCCTGCCCTCCTACCAGTGGGACATGCCTGAATCACCTCCCCAGGGAGGCGTCCAGGAGGCATCCTGACTAGATGCCCAAATCACCTCAACTTGCTCCTCTCAATGTGGACGAGCAGTTCTACTCCGAGACCTTCCCGGATGTACGAGTTCCTCAGTCTCTAAGGCTGAGTCTGGCCACTATGAAGAGGAAACTCATTTTGGCTGCTTGTACTCTCAGTCTTGTTCTTTCAGTCATTACCCAAAACCCATGACCATAGTTGAAGATTGGAACAGGCAAATCAAGAGTCTTGCTTTATGGCTCAGTTCCTTCTTCACCACAACAGACCATTTTAACATCCATCACTGCAGATGCTGCCCCAATCCTCTTGTTGATCTCCCTCCTTCACTTGTGAACAAGATCCCACGATACTTAAACTCCTCCACTTGAGGTAGGACTCCCCCCCGACCCCGAGTAGGCAAGCCACCCTTTTCTGGTTGAGAACCACTGTCTCAGATTTGGAGGTGCTGCTCCTCATCTCAGTCACTTCACACTCCACTGTGAACCTCCCCAGCAAGTGCTGAAGGTCAGAGCCTGATGGAGATAGGAGGACCACATCATCTGCAAAAAGCAGAGAGGAGATCCTCCTGCCACCAAACTACACACTCTCCACACCACGGCAAAAGAATCGGATCAAAAATGACAACAGATGCATGTGACAAAAGTTTGTGGACAGAAAACTGATCCCAGCACTTCAGGAAAACTATAGGAGAAGCAGGAATCATGTTCCTGGGATCAAATCTGTTACAGTAAAGTCAAACTAACATGCATGCATCTGATTTTCACATGCACAAATCAACTCCCAAAAATAAAATGAAAAAATGGTTGTGAAGGAAACAATGAGCAGAGAAGAAAAGCAAAAGCAGCGATGTAAACTTCGTTTTCAGAAGTAGACAGGAAGTACACACAAAGAGAGGAATGGTAATGAGGATGATAATATCTACCAGACAGTGGAGTTTGTTTAGCATGTCAGGTCCAGAGCGTGTCAGCTTTGCAGAAAGGTGGTAAACTATGAACATCAGCTTTTTATTAATAAAAGCAAATCAACAAAATGTGAATGAATAAAACATGAGACATCGGGATGGAGGGAAACCAAATTCTCATGACTGAATAAATTGAATAAACACACATTTCATTGGGAACTCGCAAAGTGGTTCAAAGGTTTCTCTAGAATGTTTCTGATAAAACAGATGAACTCAATGAATACATGACTAAGAAATACTGTAAAACATGTTTGCAGTTTAACTTCCCTCTCTAGTAAATTAATTTGTTGCTGTTTTCTTAAATTTCCTCGTTGTTGCAGATTACCACAAAGTAATGCCTAAAGCAATAAAATTAACAATTTGGAATGACATGCTGGGAAACAATTCTATTGCATCAGTTTATGTTAAAGCAACTGATGATGTCATCTCCGTGATGAAATGTTTCATTCTGTGAAAAAATTTAAAGTGACTGAACCTGCAGTTTTGACTCTGAGGGGAAGACAGCGCCCGATGTTAGCTTTCCTCTGATTGGTTGCTTTTACATTGTCTTTTAAACAAAGTATTGAAAGACCAGGGACCTCATTTATAAAACTTTGCATAGAATTCTTACTAAAAGTGTATTTAATTCTGCTTAATGACCTCAATAATCATATCGACTGCAAGTGTCTTTGAGGCCGCTGCGTCATGTCCTTGAGCCTTTCAGCGGAGGCTTACAGCTGTTCTTTGTCACAAAGTAGTCCTGAGTCTAAAATAGTACCTGTAATTCCTTATGTATTCCTTAGTATGAGCATACTGTGATATAACTCCTAAATGCAACAGATTTTTGTTCAGATTCTCATTTTTATTCTGTTCAGAGACGGGGTGGGGGTGACTGTTGGTTTTGTATATGTGTGTACATGAGGGTCTATACAAGTCTGAAACTGTGGCTTACATTCACCATCTCACCATCTCACCAGGTTTCCCATCTTCAAAATGTGCTTACGCACGGTTCAAAATTTGCTTAAAGTTACGCACATTTTCCATCACATATTTTTAAATAAATCCCAAAGTTTGCGTAGAAAGTCCATCCATCCATTTTCTGTAACCGCTTAATCCTCCACAGAGGGTCGCGGGGGGAGCCGGTGCCCATCTCCAGCGGTCAAGGGGCGAGAGGCGGGGGACACCCCGGACAGGTCGCCAGTCCATCGCAGGGCCACACAGAGACGAACGAGACAAACAACCACACACCCACTCACACCTAAGGACAATTTACCAGCCCAATTAGCCTGACAGTCATGTCTTTGGACTGTGGGAGGAAACCGGAGTACCCGGAGGAAACCCACGCACGCACGGGGAGAACATGCAAACTCCACGCAGAGAGGCCGCAGAGCCGGGATGCGAACCCACGACCTCCTTGCTGCGAGGCAACAGTGCTAACCAACTGCGCCACCATGCAGCCGCGTAGAAAGTGACTTATGTAATTTTCAGGCCTGTTTTTTGTGTAAACAAGTTCTATAAATGAGGCCCCAGAAGTGTAGGAAAAATCTTTTTATTTGCTTGGGACACTTTGGATCCTGGATTAGGGTTAGTCTGGTTCTCCTCTCTTCCTGCCTCCCATCATCTGTAATTTTTACAGTATAGATTCTTCAAACCCAAAATGTAACAAAGTGAATTTATTTCTCCAGCCCAAAGGTGAACATGGGGATCTACACCCCAAACTCGGGTCTTACCTGCCGGAGGTTGCGGGTCACTTTGACATCATGCCACGAGTTGTCATTGAACTTCCCGTTGACGGGCTCCACGATTGCTTCAAAGGCCCCAGATCCCAGGTTGATGACGAGGGAGACCGCGCCGTCCTTCAGAGCCAGGTTGACGTAGTCGGCAGACTTTCCCGTGTGTAGGATGAGACCGTTACGTTGCCATGTTTTGAAGGACAGCGTGATCTCGTCGCTGCTACTCTGAATCGGGTTCTGGGAGAGGTCGTAGCAGAAGAACTCGGAACCCCGGAAGGTGGCCACATTCTCTTCCCTCGCTTTAGGGAAAGGACACAAAGAGGGACAGAAAACTTTAAGTTATCTGACAGTACAGACAGCATGATGAGAACCTAGAAATAAATAGAAAGGAAGGCACAAAAATACACAAATAATATGTCTAAGTCCCAAATTCTTAATTAAAATTTGAATAGCTTTTTTGTCAAGTGTTTATGAGTTTTAGGTTTGTTTTGTAGGTTGAGCCTATATTTCTATACAAGTATGTGTCACATCCTGCCCCCTGTCGCCATCTAGTGTTCTCCTAGTGTCTTGTCTTGTGGTTTGTCTAACACTCTGCCATCTTTGTCTCCCACAGGTGAATCCTATTGTAATCCAGCCACCTGTGTCTCGTCTCATGATCACCTCCCTCTGTGTATATAAGCGTGCCTGTCTCGTCTGTGTTTGTCGGTTCCTAGTCATAGTCGTGGTCATTGTCAGTTGTGTCTACGTGTTCCTGCTCTTGTGAATAAATACTTTGGATCTATCATCTGCGCCTGGGTCCTCTCTACCACACCAAATCGTGACAGTGTGTAATATTGAGCAATAAATGATATGTAAAGCCTTGGAGTTTAACAAATCTTTAACTTTATATAGTACTGCCACTGATTTAGAGATTGTTTCTTTAAAGGTACCATAGAATTTGGTAAACAATGTAGCTTAAAACATTTTTATTAATGCCTCTTAACAACATTCTAACATAGTATAGCTATAAATATATTGTGGTGATTAAACCCCCCCCCCCCGAAACAAATCAATAAGTTGGTTCCCTTGCAGTTCTCTAAAACCTCAGCCAATCATACGTTTCGGACCAAAAGAAACTATTGGACAATCTGGCTGTCTGTCTCGTCAAAGCGCCACACTTCCGCATTGCTTGGATCCTCCATTAATGCGTCCTGGAGCATTTTCAGCAGAACATCCCGGAAGTGAGAGAAGGACAGAAACAGCCGGCTGTTACTGCTTCAATTTTAGGGAAAAATACCAGAGTCCCATAAAGAAAAACACCTTTTCAGCTAGCAGAAAACAAAAAACATTTGGACGTAGAAAGAAGAAAAACCTGGGGTAACGTTTCAACGGCTGGTGTTTTGCTCTCTATTGTTACCGTGGCAATGCATGGTCCTATGTCCGGAGGAGGCACGACATAAGGATTATACTTGATGGGAGGGGTGAGAGCTCTGAGGCGTGTTTGTGTAAAATAGTTAGCGATACTTAGCTTGTTTGAAGATTCCTCAGTGAACCTTTAATAACATTATAACATAGTATAGCTATAAATACATTGTGGTGATTAAAACCCCCCAAAAGAAACCAATTTTATTAAATGAAATATTCTGTAGTGTTACCTAAAATATATTACATATAGTATGAATAGTTTTAGACCTATTACTGACCCTTGTGGAACACCACAAACCATTTCTCTAAATTCTAATTTTGTAGATTTAATTTTTACACACTGTTGTTGGTCTTGTTTTATGTTTAATATATTTAATAAATCATACATTTTTTGCAAGCAGACCATGACACAAAATTACAAAAAGAAGACGCACCCACAAAAAACCCCAAACTTATGCTCACTGTCAGTCAGATGAGAATAATTTCACATACCATAACATTTGATAACAGCCAAATTAAAATAAGAAGTCATTCTTGCACCTGTGTAGATACTTGATTAAAGAAAAATAAAGGCTGCCATACCTTATAACATTTCTAAACCGAGCCTTTTAATGCACATCTAATTTTCTCTAGTTAAGATGATATAACACATCTTTAAAGATGTGACATTGTGGGCGGAGCTGCATCCTTCCACTTCAATAGCAACAGGTCAATAAAGTTGAGAATGCCATAATGTTTTCACTCTCAGGTGGAGGTGCCAAACCCTCAACTTTAACCCCAAAAGAAACTCTTTACCCCAACTATGCTTGAAAATGCATCACAAACACATCCTCTAAACTGCTGTATTTGAGACCAAAACATATGCTGTCGGTCTTTTAAAGGTCCCATGACATCGGTTTCCATGTTTTCTGACTTATCTATCATGTTGCAACGTTGAGTTCTCACCTTAAACCTGCCAGAAAGAGCAAAAAACGGCGTCCATCGGTCTCCTAGTCCAGCCAGTGAGAAGCTCTTCCAGATTTCAGACCCAGGTTTCAAACAGTTTTTGTCACTCCAGCCCGCTATGAGGTCATAGTGATCCGGACTTGCTTATATGGTCAATTCTCCTCCCACATGCACGTTCACGACAACTGGAGCGAGGCAGTGCCGCCGCCATTGCCCATAGACCGTGTAGTGTTTAGTTTCAGTTTCGTTTCTCTTTCACGTGACAACACTGCCCCCTACTGCAGCAGAAGTGTCAGGCTGCCAAATAAGGAGAAACCCAGCAGAACCGGAAGGCGGCGCTTTCTTCTGATCTCTGAGTTGCTCGTTAGGAAATAATTACAGCGTATTTTGAGTTATAATGGTGCAACGCTAATCTAGAGGCATCAAAGATTACACCTGTTTAATATAAAGTGATTTAAATATGGAGTCACCAAGGCCGCCTTAATGCACGGGCAAACCGGGGCAGTGGCCAGGGGCCTACGATATCTAGGGGCCTATCATTTCAGGTGAAACAAAAAGAAAAAACCCATTGTTTTACAATTTGTCAGGTTTTCTGTCAATCAGCTCGTTTAAGGCTGCTGATTGGTCCGAATTACAAGTGACCTACATCCCCCACGTGATCCGCAAATGCCCATTGGACCATGAGCTCATCAGTCAAACAATTCAGATGATTTTGGAGCGTGCTCCTCAAGACGTAAAGAAACGTGGAAAAATGTCGGGAAAGAAATTTTAGAGCGATGCTCAGAAATGATATTTGCTCCATGAGACATTACAGAACATACTTAAGCTTACAGAATTGTTTAATCACCCAATAAAAAGTTGGACAGAGTTCGTTCACGCATGCACCAGGCGGAGCCGCAGAGATGAAGCAGCGCCTGTCGGCCGCTCAGCAGGGAACCGCTGCCGGGGAGGAGGAGGAGGAGACAGGTGCTCTGAGTACTTGGAGCAGCAGAGAAGGTAGAAGATATTTATAATAATGATTCCTTCTGCTGGGGTGGGGGCATCGTCACTGTAACAATACGATCTTTCTGGGCAAAAGTTGGACCAGAACCGTGTCAAAACACGCGCGAGAGAGAGAGAGAGAGAGAGAGAGAGAGAGAGAGAGAGAGAGAGAGAGAGAGAGAGAGGGAGGGAGGGAGAGAAAGAGAGAGAGAGAGAGAGGTTCTGAAGTCTGAGTCTGGTTCTGGGGTCTGGTTCTGGAGTCTTGGTCTGGAGTCTGATTCTGGGGTCTGGTTCTGGAGTCTGGTTCTAGAGTCTGGTTCTGGGTCTGGAGTCTGGTTCTGGAGTCTGGTTCTGGAGTCTGGGTCTGGAGTCTGGGTCTGGAGTCTGGTTCTGGAGTCTGGTTCTGGGGTCTGGTTCTGGAGTCTGGATCTGGAGTCTGGTTCTGGGGTCTGGTTCTGGAGTCTGGGTCTTGTTCTGAAGTCTGGGTCTGGAGTCTGGATCTGGAGTCTGGATCTGGGGTCTGGCTCTAGAGTCTGGATCTGGGGTCTGGTTCTGGAGTCTGGTTCTGGGGTCTGGTTCTGGAGTCTGGTTCTGGGGTCTGGTTCTGGGGTCTGGTTCTGGGGTCAGGTTCTGGAGTCTGGATCTGGGGTCTGGTTCTGGAGTCTGGATCTGGAGTCTGGTTCTGGAGTCTGGATCTGGAGTCTGG
>SSNR01000032.1:320622-371740 GCA_006937965.1 Callopanchax toddi | reverse complement strand
TCGTTTCTCTTTCACGTGACAACACTGCCCCCTACTGCAGCAGAAGTGTCAGGCTGCCAAATAAGGAGAAACCCAGCAGAACCGGAAGGCGGCGCTTTCTTCTGATCTCTGAGTTGCTCGTTAGGAAATAATTACAGCGTATTTTGAGTTATAATGGTGCAACGCTAATCTAGAGGCATCAAAGATTACACCTGTTTAATATAAAGTGATTTAAATATGGAGTCACCAAGGCCGCCTTAATGCACGGGCAAACCGGGGCAGTGGCCAGGGGCCTACGATATCTAGGGGCCTATCATTTCAGGTGAAACAAAAAGAAAAAACCCATTGTTTTACAATTTGTCAGGTTTTCTGTCAATCAGCTCGTTTAAGGCTGCTGATTGGTCCGAATTACAAGTGACCTACATCCCCCACGTGATCCGCAAATGCCCATTGGACCATGAGCTCATCAGTCAAACAATTCAGATGATTTTGGAGCGTGCTCCTCAAGACGTAAAGAAACGTGGAAAAATGTCGGGAAAGAAATTTTAGAGCGATGCTCAGAAATGATATTTGCTCCATGAGACATTACAGAACATACTTAAGCTTACAGAATTGTTTAATCACCCAATAAAAAGTTGGACAGAGTTCGTTCACGCATGCACCAGGCGGAGCCGCAGAGATGAAGCAGCGCCTGTCGGCCGCTCAGCAGGGAACCGCTGCCGGGGAGGAGGAGGAGGAGACAGGTGCTCTGAGTACTTGGAGCAGCAGAGAAGGTAGAAGATATTTATAATAATGATTCCTTCTGCTGGGGTGGGGGCATCGTCACTGTAACAATACGATCTTTCTGGGCAAAAGTTGGACCAGAACCGTGTCAAAACACGTGCTAGAGAGAGAGAGAGAGAGAGAGAGAGAGAGAGAGAGAGAGAGAGAGAGAGAGAGAGAGAGAGAGAGAGAGAGAGAGAGAGAGAGAGAGAGAGGGAGTGAAAGAGATTGAGAGAGAGAGGTTCTGAAGTCTGAGTCTGGTTCTGGGGTCTGGTTCTGGAGGCTGAGTCTGGTTCTGGGGTCTGGTTCTGGAGTCTTGGTCTGGAGTCTGATTCTGGGGTCTGGTTCTGGAGTCTGGGTCTTGTTCTGGAGTCTGGGTCTGGAGTCTGGATCTGGGGTCTGGTTCTGGGGTCTGGTTCTGGGGTCTGGTTCTGGGGTCTGGTTCTGGAGTCTGGGTCTGGAGTCTGGGTCTGGAGTCTGGTTCTGGAGTCTGGTTCTGGAGTCTGGTTCTGGAGTCTGGGTCTGGAGTCTGGGTCTGGAGTCTGGGTCTGAAGTCTGGTTCTGAAGTCTGGTTCTGGAGTCTGGTTCTGGAGTCTGGTTCTAGAGTCTGGTTCTGGAGTCTGGTTCTAGAGTCTGGTTCTGGAGTCTGGTTCTAGAGTCTGGTTCTGGAGTCTGAAGTCTGGTTCTGGAGTCTGGTTCTGGAGTCTGGTTCTGGAGTCTGGATCTGGAGTCTGGTTCTGGAGTCTGGTTCTGGGGTCTGGTTCTGGAGTCTGGTTCTGGGGTCTGGTTCTGGAGTCTGGTTCTGGGGTCTGGTTCTGGAGTCTGGATCTGGAGTCTGGGTCTGGAGTCTGGTTCTGGAGTCTGGATCTGGAGTCTGGATCTGGGGTCTGGTTCTGGGGTCTGGTTCTGGGGTCTGGTTCTGGGGTCTGGTTCTGGAGTCTGGTTCTGGGGTCTGGTTCTGGAGTCTGGTTCTGGAGTCTGGATCTGGAGTCTGGGTCTGGAGTCTGGTTCTGGAGTCTGGTTCTGGAGTCTGGGTCTGGAGTCTGGATATGGAGTCTGGTTCTGGAGTCACATATATACATATACACATTTATATATATATATATATATATATATATATATATATATATATATATATATATATGTATATGTATATGTTTTTAAGCATGTGTAGTATATGTATTGACATTGTTTATAAGGCAGAGTGCAGTAAGAGGAAGTTTTCGGGCCCTGGGGGGCCTACTGAGCCTTCCAGCCCCGGGGCCTATCAGCTAGTTAAGGTGGCCCTGGGAGTCACAGGCACTTTAAATAGCTTTCTATCCATGAACTAGCCATACCTCATAGTCCATAAATCTCAATTTTCTTCTTCTGTGGTCGATTGTCAAAAGTCATCTTTAAATCTACAAAAATATTAATAAAGAAGTCTTCATTTTCACTGGCTTGTGCTATCTTCTACCATCTGCATTTTTGCATGGCTCGTAGTTCTGCTGTCTCTAAAATCATACCAACTTTCATTTAATAATTTATTTTTTGAGACATACACGTCCAACTGTTTAACAAATAATTTATCTATTGTTGATAACTATGGAAGAATTGATACTAGTCTGTAGTTTTCCATACGATGTTTATATTGGGATTACTTTTGTTAATTAGTTTTAGGAAAAACACCCTTTTGTAAAGACGGGTTATATATGTGTCGAAGGTATCACAATAAAACGTAACTTTTTTAATAATTGCCGAATTGATTTCATGTATATCTGTAGATTTTTTGTTTTTAAATGTTCTTATTTTGAAGCACTAATTTCCCTAACTTGCTAAAAACTCATTGTTGCTCTCTTCTCATGTTAAAAACTTTCATCTGAAATGATCTGCTTGCAGCCAAAAGATGTTTTTCTGTTCTGACTTTAGGTTTAGAAGGAGAACCAGGAGTGACTCACCTGAATACTGCTGCTAGTTTTATTTAAATGTTGAATAAACTTTACTGATCACTTTTTGTAATTAAAACATACTTTCTTGGAGAACGAGACAGCATGTCTGTGAGATTAGCTGAATAAATAAAGGAAGTTTAAAAAAAACATGGTATTTATTTAAAAAGAAAATGAAACCTTAGTATTTATCAGAGTGGAGATGGGTTTACAGTATTGTAGAATAAGTAAAAATCTCTGTAAAACTAAAAGATAATGAACCTACAGAACAGAAGCTATCGCATAAATCCATGAAAGGCATAATCTCAGCTGAGAAACAGAACCAGAGCTGCTCTCTGACTGAATTCATGACCTTGACAGAAGGTCAAAGGAAACCAGCAGGAGAGGACCAACACAGAGAAATGGTTCTTATCTCAAACATCATCTTCAATTAACTCGCTGTCTCTTCTGCAGAAACCCTGGACTCTGTTTCCAGAACAATCTTCCAGAATCTGAATCAGAACCGTTTCATTCAGTTTCCTCCACCTTAGAAATTAAACCATCTCTGCTTCGACTTTTAACACATTTTCCCAGGTCTTCTGCTCGTCCAAGACCGACTAACTACAAACAGCACAAACAGACTGCTCACTATTGTTAAAAGAAATGATGAGACATGAGGAGAAAAGGGACAGCAGAGAAAAATAACAATTAATAAAATACAGAAAGAATAAGAAACACTCAATCTGAGAAAAAAAAAAGAAATAAAAGGACAAGAAGAAAGTGAAGAGAATTACAAATCAAAGCTGCTGAGAGAGAAATCCATTGTCTGATCAACAATCTGATTTCATCTGCGTAAAATCAATAATCAGTGTGAGAAAATTTTACTAACTGGTTTACTTTGTCTTTTATAACGTCTTTTTATTTAGTTAATTTAACCTGCTGTGTTTTGTTGTGTGTTTCTAGTTTCTTTACTTTTTGTTGTATCATGTGATTCTGCTTTATATATATATATATATATATCACTAGCATCATTATTGTCATTATAATTTTTATTATTATTAATGAAATATTTGAATGATTTATCTGAAAATGAGCTTGTTATAAAACCTCATCATTTCTTTCTTAGAGTTTGACTGTTGAACTAAAGGAAGAAACATCCGATTTTGCTTCCAACAGTTCTTTTCCTGAAAGTCCATCTTTTCTTTTTGTGTCTTTATTTTGTGAGCTTGTCTCCAACACGGTTCCCTGATGCGAGGGAGCGCCCCACTGGGAGGAAAACAGCACTTTAATCCGGGTGGGAGGAGCTAGAGCAGCACGGCCCTTCATCAGACGGCTTCCATGATAGAAAGGCTTCATCTGGGTTTGATACGGCTGCTTCATGGATCAGCTGATCCATCAGAGACACTGCAGAACCTCTGAAATATGAAGCAGTAATGAAGTCGAATGAACAGAATGTCTTTATGGCTGAAATGAGGAAGAGCGGAGGAGATCGTTATCACCTCATAATGGTTTTAACGGCATCCGTAAGCTGTTGTATTCGGAGCCTTGGTTTGATGGATGATGTGGAATGAGTCCTGCGAGAGGTCATCCATAAAACCGTCAGCACGACAGAAGGGAGGAAAGGCCTCAGCTACAGTAAATAGCTCGTAGATCTGGGAGATGATGATTTTCTGGAGGTTTCATCAGGTTATTATTTCAGCATGTTTGGTGTTTATTTTATTTTATTAAACACGAGTCACAATGAAGCAGAATGATGTTTCTAAGCAGCGACATTTCCTTGCTGTTTTTAAGAGTCAGATTCTGCTGTTTATTCAAAGCTCACCACTACTAAAAACAGCTCTAAGGTTGTAAAAACTCAGATTATTAATAATCTATTTTGATTTAGAATTTAAATTAAGAGCTTCTCAAAGCAAGTCTGTGAATGCAGATAATCCTAGATGTCTTTCTTCAACATTACCATACAAATTTATTTCTATAGCACATTTAAAAACAACATCATGGCTGACCAAAGTGCTGTACGCTAAAAACCACACACCTAAATTAAAGTACCGATAATCAAACACGTCAAAGATAAAAACCAACGAGTAAAAACAAAGTATAAACAGGAAATAAAAATGGGACAAATAAAACAGGTCAGTCTGAGTTAAAAGCAAGGGAGTAAAATGAGTTTTTAAATGAGATTTAAAAACAGTCAGTGAGGTGGACTGTCTGATCTCCACGGGCAGAGCGTTCCGTAGGGGCTGCTGCTTAAAGCTCTCTCCCCTCTCGCTTTACAGCGCACCTTTGGGACCTGTAACAGCATCTGACCAGCTGATCTGAGTGAACGCACAGGTGTGAGCAGGTCAGAAAGATAGCATGGAGCCAAACCAGTGAGAGATTAAAAAACTAATAAAAGAAGTTTTAAATGAATCCTGAACTGAACTGGGAGCCAGTGAAGTGAGGCCAGGACTGGAGTGATGTGTGCTTGTTTTATTTACATTAGACATCTAAACTGAGTAAAACCACTTTACTGAGACAAAGGAAAAAAATACGAATATTACCTTTGTAAAGTCAAGGGATGCAAACCTGCTCCGATAAATAAACGCAGAATAAAATAGATAAGGAGCTTCGTTTGGCCCAGGCTCCGCCCACATTAACTCAGTTTCAGATAAAATGCTACATCAGCTAAAAGCAGCGATAAATGAAGAAAATGGGTTGTTTTTTTAATGAATCTTTAATGTGACGACAGGCCTCAGCAGCACCGGGATAAAAGGTGGAGTCTGAACATAAACCAGCTCTAAATAAGTCATCAGCTCATTAATAACAGAGGGGCATCAGGACTTAGGATGAATTATGAGTGGGATGTTGATTTCAACAGACCTTCAGCAGCTAATTGTCTCAGGTCTGATATTTAATCCATATTTATGTTTTTATCTTTACAATCCAAAAAGAAAATGTGTTGTAATGGTTAAAATGATTGTGCTGTAGAGATTCTGTGAAAGCAGCAGCTCAGCTGAGTGACCAGAACAGATTTCATGGATGGAGAATGAGGAACACCAGGCCGTGACGTGACAGCTCATGTCAGAAACCACAATGTCAGAAATATTTTAGGTTTTTCTGCTGAAATCAAAACAGGTCTGAGCTTTACTGCAGCTCCAAACACATCCATCTCCAGACAATCATTAGTCTCCATTTATGGGGGATAAATGTTGTTCCTGCCCTACTTTTGAAAGTATTTTCTCCTGGAAAACAGCAGCATTAGTCATTTATTTAGTTATTGATCTTTTGTTTATGGCCTTCACATCTCTGTTACTCATTTTCTGCTGCAGTAAAACTTCCTGCCATCGTTTAACTGAGAGACATCTTTGTCTTTATCCACTGTCCAAATTAAAATGTAGCGTTGATGAATGAAGTCCTGAAAGTCCATTTAATCTCCACTGCTGCTGCAGCCTTTAAATCTGATTTAAACTGATTTTAGGAACAGATCAAGCCACTACAACCAACTGCTTAAATCATTCTCAGGTGTAATAATTGAATGATGTGTTTATCTTTAATCCTCTGAGGACTGAGGGCACATGGAAAGCATTCCTCCACATCCTGGAGGTGATTTTTGGATGAGCTGCTGGACCAGACTCTAGCACCAGACGGGGCACCAACAGATATCTGCAGTTCTATGAGAAGTTTTAGTTTTCAGTCCTTTATTTATACTGGTATCCAGTATTTAATCCTCCATGTGGAGAGGAGCCAGATCAGGTGGTTCAGGCATCTGGTCAGGATGCCTCCTGGACGCCTCCCTGGGGAGGTGTTTTGGGCATGTCCTGCCAGCAGGAGCCCCCTGAGTCGACTCAGGACAACCTGGAGAAAGTACATCTTCAGGCTGGTCTGGAAATACCTAGGGGCCCCAGTGGGGGAGCTGGGGGAGGTGACTGGGGAGAGGATGGTCTGGGATGCCCAAAGCGGAGGAAACATGGTGAGATATATACAGGTAAATCCCATTGAGACACACAGTCTCATTTTCAGGAGTAACCCGATTCAAATATACATACAAAAACTACAACATGTACAAACATCCAATTAGCTAAAATAATGCAACGCTAGTCTCCTTTAGTGTTTCTCTCTGTCAGTTTTAAAGCCTTTAATAAGCTGTTTCTGCGGGGAGAACAGGAGCTGTGCCCAGTCTTGCAGCCCCAACAGCAGCAGAGTTATTGGGAATCTTCATGAAACCCAGATGTTTGATTCCTGAGCTGCCAGTAAAGTTTAGGGCTGTAACCGAGGTAACATTCACATAGCAGGGGATTGCAGTTTGTTGTTCAAATTAATGTAAATAATATAGAAATAAATAATTAAATTGCAGCTGCCATCAGTCTACAGCTTCGAAGCGATGCTTGTTCTCAGAAGGCGTCACACTTATTGTGGTGTTTTTATAGGGATGGATTCTACATGCAGTTTATGTGTGCGTTTTTGTTAAACAAAACCAAATCCAACACAAAGTGATGAAAGGAAGCTCTTCTTTGTGTGATCCCGCTGCCTCCCGTCCGCCTCCTCCGGAGTGGATTAGTGAAGTCTGTCGCTCGTCAGTGACGTAAATGTCTGATGAAATCAAATTGAAGTTGCTTTAAGAAAAATCTGTTACTGGTCTGACTGAAAGAGGTCTGGATCAGATTTTTAAATATCTGACTTGTGTTGTTCAGACTTGAACTGGAGGTATTTCTAACTTTGAGGTGATTCTAAATTCAAGGTGTTTTCATGTATGTAGCTAAGCGTGATTTAGCATCGGTTTAGAAGATGGATCTGATAAACTCCTGAGAGGATGTTCTGGTGGTTTCCGTCAGTAAAGATCCTGTAAAGGAGCAGCTGACGGCACGACAGCGAGGACGAAGAGGAGAGTGTTCATCAGAAAAGCAGCGGTGAACTCCCAGCAGCAGATTGAGAGAAGCGTTATCTCAGGCTGAGCTGAATACCAATGATTTCTGGGTGCTTCCTTCCTCTCAGGGCAGGGACTGTAAATCAGAACGGAGGGAGGCTCAGCGCTACGGCGGCGTAACGAATGGAGCTGTTAAACTACAACTTCAAAGAAGGGGATTCACACTGAGCTAGAACAGAAGAAGTGGACACAACCACAGAGACACAAAATGGCTGCCTGTTACAGCCTCCTCATCCTCGCTCCGAAGATAACGGCTCAGCTCGTGAGGATTGTTCTGGTTTCAGCTCATGCACACAAGCAGGGGGATTTTTATCCTTCACTCTAACGTTTCTGTAATTAAACAAAGCTTCTGCAGACCAATGACTCAGCCAATCAGGTGACTCGGTAATTAGTTTGATGGAGGAATTAGTTCTTCTCCTCTGATAGTGAAAAACCAAACGACCGTTTCAAAGCAGATTTTTCTCCAAACATCAGATTTAACAAACGAACAAAGGAGAGCAAAATAAGAGTCTATTCATTTCCCTTTCCTTTCAGATTGTGCACCTGGTTTAAGTTTAAAACGATATGTATTTACTATAAAATCCTCCTAAATAACATCTGAACCTCCAACAACATCTACAGAATATTTGCATATAAATAGGATGACTAAAATTTAGATTCAGCCTCTCCTCTACAGAGACGGTTTCACATTCAAAGGCCTCGAGTCACAAAAACATCAACCCAGGTGCGGAAACACTGGAGACCTAATTATTCACCCCAGTGCATTCGGTTCTGATCTTCTACAAACGACGTGACGGTTTCTGTTGCTCGAGCAGCAAAAAGATGAAATCACTAAACTTTCATATTTTACATTTTTTGCTTTTGTGATGCATTTTTTCTACTTGAAAATATAAAACGAAAAGATCATCAGTGATTCAAACCAGAGGAGGTCAAAAACAGTTTTAGCTTTTTTTGTTTCTATCTGATTCTAAAGAGAATTTAAAGGTTTATTGTTGCTTTTTGTTGAGTGAAGGTCGTTTTTGATTTCTCTTCCAAAAAAAAAAAAAAAAAAAAGCACAACATTGGACCCTTCATTCTCTTTTAGGTGTTGGGTCCAAAGGTGGATGAGCCCATGTAACTGGACCTGGCTGGGCCCTATGGGGACCACCAGGCAGTCACTCACAATAGTCAACCTCAGGCCTGGGTCCAGGGCAGGACCCGGGTAAACTTTCAGGCAGGATACTCTGGTACTCCGAGGTTTCCATAATGACAGGTCTTCTGAACTGCTTTGTCTCACTCTTTACCAGTTTACCACAGAAGACCCTAAAAGGGTCAAAGTGCACTGGACAACATAGGATGATTAGGGCTCTCAGACTCCTCCACCATCCTACTGCTTCTGACTCTAAATGTTACCAAGTTTTGAGTCTTAAATTCATGAAGTCATTTTATGGCTTTTGTTCAGGACTGATTGAGTGTGTGTGTGTGTGTGTGTGTGTGTGTGTGTGTGTGTGTGTGTGTGTGTGTGTTTGCATGAGGCATTCATGCATGTGTACATTCACATGTGCTCATCCTCCCACACATACACAAAGTGAGGGATGAGCCTGTCACACACACACACGCACGCACGCACGCACGCACGCACGCACACACACACACACACACACAGAACCAGAATTCTCTGAAGCATGACAGCAAGGTTGGCTTCCTCCCTGCAGGCTTTTCATTTACTACCCAACATAATGCCCCCCAACACACACACACACACACACACACACACACACACACACACACACACACACACACACACACACACACACACACACACACACACACATCATTGGCTATTATCTGGGCTGTCTGACTCGGTGCTGATACCTAATGAAGGGCCACGGTTGTCACTTCTCAGTTGACGGTTACCATGGTGACAGGAAACTGGGGGTGAAGCAGTTCTGATATCTTCAGGAATAAACAGATGCATTATGGGGCAGTTTGAGGTATGATTGTTTCTTTTTTCATTTAGAACCGATGAACTAGATCATAGAGGATGAACTGGTTGGTGGAGGATGAACTGGATCATAGAGGATGAACTGGTTGGTGGAGGGTGAAATGGGTAGTGGAGGACAGTGTTGTTTTGATGTGAAATTTTAATTTACTTTCAGTCTTAGTCTTTTGACTAAAATTCTATTGAATTTTAGTCAAGTTTTAGGCATCCAATTTGTTTTAGTTTTTGTCTAAGTCTAAATAGAATTTTAGTCGACTAAGTATAAAATAGGCATACTGTATTGACTAATATAATAATTCTTTCTTCTGATGCAATTATTTTACATTTGTTTAAAGGAATTGGGGTAACACTTTACCTTTATAATGTTAGTGCATTATTAAGCATTAATAAAGCATTAATAAACAAAGGGGCCCTTTTTTAATGTTCTCAATATTGTTAACTACCGTAATATAGGCAGACCCCAATTATAAGACTAATCTTCAGGAAGAAAACAAAATTTACTTTTTAAAGAAACTATTTTTGTAGAAATTTTGAGGAAGAAGTTTAAATAATACCTTATTTACAGACCTTTAATATTTGCCTATTAATGCAATCACAAAGATCTGTAATGCATATTCTGGTGTGTGTGGGGTTCTATCTGGAAAGACACTAGAGATACTGAACAAGAACTGAGCAAAATAAATACCATAGTAATGCAAACTGTCAGAACTTTGCTCATGACATGTCAGATCAAAAGTCTGCGTGAGGCTTTAAATCAAAGAGTCCTCTGATCAGCTGGGCTCACACAGTCTCACACTGCAGTCCCGTCTCCTCCCACAGAACGTCATCGCCACAATTCACCATCTTCGGTCATTACACTCCATAACTCTATATTTCCTGGCTGCCTGACAGCTGTTTGATGCCTCTGCTGCATTGACCACCATTACAGTATATGAAAACTAGCGTCAAAACTCTGCCTCCGCTCTGTTAATTTGACCCACTTACCTACCCTGGAAGCTAATCGAAGTGCGTCTATTTTGGCTCTGCTTCACCTCTCAACAAGGCGGACTCTGGTTGGTTCTCTTCTCATCAACTTCCACCTGTTACATTTGCTGATTGGTTCCCTTCTCTAATCCTGCCTGTTTCATTTGCTGATTGGTTCTCGTCTCATCTCATCCCGCCTGCTCCATTTGATAATTGGTTCCGTATATTCGTCACATTCTTCCCATTTTCTGATTGGAGTTTCGTCTGTCAATTTTCTTGTCTCGTCTTTTATTCTTGATGACAATGTTAATTTAAGCCTAATTCATCCTCCACGAAAAGAAAGAACTTTGTTCTCCCTGGGGGTCTCCAAGAACAAAAAATGATGTAATTTTGTTCTCACAGACCCAGTTCGGTAGCGCTAATGGCTTGTGCACATCAGCCGAACTTTTTTTGGCAAGGATGTTCGAGAACAACTGCTGTGATTGGTCAGAAAGGGAGGATGAGTGTGGTTTTGCGGGTAGCGGTTGATGGTTTTCTCCGGTGCCTGCCGTGCTGCTTTGTGCTGATGGACCGAGGAGTCACGGTCTGGATCGACCTGCGCTAAGTGGACTAGGGCAGGCCGTGAGTTTGTGTCGTAGATCCATATGCCTCCTCAAGTAGCAAGGACAAATTGTTTTAAACTGCACACACACACACACACACACACACACACACACACACACACACACACACACACACCCTCCCCTCCACACATACACACACCTGATACGCACACCAGTTTGACACGTCGCTGAAGCAGCTCCACAGCTGAGTTCTCAGGGGGTATAAATGATTCCTGCCAAAACAAACTTTTTTCTTGTTCTCGGAGCACCACAGCAAGAACAAATTTCTTTCTTCTTGTGGAGGACGAATAGGCATTTAGTCTTCATCTTAGTCTTTTTCAAGTTCATATTTTTGAATTTCGTTTAGTTTTTGTTCGGTAAAATATACAGTATTCGTGACGAATAAAATAACAAAAATATTTCGTCAACGAAATTAACACTGGTACAGAAACTGGTTGGTAGAGGATGAACTGTAGAGGATAAACTGGTTAGTAGAGGATGAACTATAGAGGATAAACTGGTTGGTAGAGGATGAACTGTAGAGGATAAACTGGTTGGTAGAGGATGAACTGGTTGGTAGAGGATGAAGTGAGGACGAACTGTAGAGGATGAACTCATTGGTAGACAATGAACTGATTGGTAGAGGATGAACTGGTTGGTAGAGGATGAACAGGTTGGTAGAGGATGAACTGGATGGTAGAGGATGAACTGGTTGGTAGAGGATGAACTGGATGGTAGAGGATGAACTGGTTGGTAGAGGATGAACTGGATGGTAGAGGATGAACTGGATGGTAGAGGATGAACTGGTTGGTAGAGGATGAACTGGTTGGTAGAGGATGAACTGGTTGGTAGATGATGAACTGGTTGGTAGAGGATGAACTGGTTGGTAGATGATGAACTGGTTGGTAGATGATGAACTGGTTGGTAGAGGATGAACTGGTTGGTAGAGAATGAATTATTTGGTAGAGGATGAACTGTAGAGGATGAACTGGTTGGAAGGGGATGAACTGGTTGGTAGAGGATGAACTGGTTGGTAGAGGATGACCTGGTTGGTAGAGAATGAACTGGTTGGTAGGGGATGAACTGATTGGTAGAGAATGAACTGTAGAGGATGAACTGGTTGGTAGGGGATGAACTGGTTGGTAGAGGATGAACTGGGTGGTAGAGGATGACCTGGTTGGTAGAGGATGAACTGGTTGGTAGCGGATGACCTGGTTGGTAGAGGATGAACTGGTTGGTAGCAGATGAACTGTAGAGGATGAACTGGTTGGTAGGGGATGAACTGGTTGGTAGAGGATGAACTGGTTGGTAGAGGATGAACTGGGTGGTAGAGGATGACCTGGTTGGTAGAGGATGAACTGGTTGGTAGCGGATGAACTGGTTGGTAGAGGATGAACTGGTTAGTAGGGGATGAACTGGTTGGTAGAGGATGACCTGGTTGGTAGCGGATGAACTGGTTGGTAGATAATGAACTGGCTGGTAGGGGATGAACTGGTTGGTAGGGGATGAACTGTAGAGGATTAACTGGTTGGTAGAGGATTAACTGGTTGATAGAGAATTAACTGGTTGGTAGAGGATTAACTGGTTGGTAGAGGATGAACTGGTTGGTAGAGGATAAACTGTAGAGGATTAACTGGTTGGTAGAGGATGAACTGGTTGGTAGAGGATGAACTGAGGATGAATCAAATTATTGTTATTCATCACTGCCTACTCATCCTAATATAAAAACTTAACTCCAGTTATTGATCAGCAAATGAATTCAGCTGATTGGTGGAGATTTTGTTGTTCATCCTTGACATCTTTTGAGTAGATGAGAGACTAGATTCTGGTTTTCTTCACTCCTCTCCTCTTGTTTCTCCTGCTGCCAGTCACCATTTCTGTCTGATTTGTAATCATGCTCCTCTGATGGACAGTTTGTCCTTTAACTCAGAGACATAATTGCATTTTGAGGGGGACAGATGACACGAGGGGCACGTTAATCACAACACAAAGTGATTTCTGAAGGACGGTTGTAAGGTGGCGCTTCCACTCAACATTCAGACTCAAGTGGACGTCTGCAGCGATGAGATGTGGCAGGTCTGATGCTGCGTGCACACGGTGGCCTAATGAGGAGACGAGCCTCCGTCTGCCTCGTTTGATGCAGCGTCTGATGGATGAACCGCCTTTCAGCAAAGCAATATGTTATAATTAGGATTATTCAGATTTAACTGGATTACAGAAGGTAAACGAGGGGAAAATGACAGGAGAAATCAAAAAGGTTTAAAGTTTCTGCAATGAGGTTGAGTTTGATTGTTTTCATCCCCAGCAGTCAGACACTCTAAAGGTTGACTGGAATTCATGTCTTCTGTTTTCACCATAAATGTGTTTGATCAGTTTAAAGCATCTTAAAATGTTTTAATTCAAAAATTAACATCTCACATTTGTACAGATCTTTTCTAAGTCATAGACTACAAAGATCTTTATATTACAGTCATTCACATGCTGGTGGCAGTGAGGAGCCACAGAACCAAAGCCACCACAAACAGACCCTCTGACCACCACTGGGAGGGGGTTTAGGTGAAGAGTCTTACCCAAGACACAATGACAAAGTGACCCAGCTGGAAGTGGGGATCAAACTGACAACCCTCTAGTTGCAAGATGAATGCTCTTCCAACTGAGCTACTGCCCCCTTCCTCACTTTATTAGTTTAGTTCTTGGTTTTTCTGCTTACTTAAAGGCACACTAGGCAGTTTTGGCTTGTTTTAGCACCCCCTAGTGTCCATTTTAAAATCTGTCGTAAAAACGAATTGCTCCCCCTCCACTCGCCAGGTTTTCAATCATCAGATAAAGGTTGTCTTTGTTTCTTTGGAGGCTCCGCCATGATGAATACGATACAATAGATCTCTTAGCTCAGATAAACAGTATGATGTCTGTGTCTTCAGCTCGTCTGTTCTGAGCAGGTTCTGAGGCGTAAACATGGATTTCCGTAATGCGTTACTGCTTCTCAACAGATAGGTGACTTTTTAAGACTTCAGGGCAGCGGACCAGAGACTCTGAAGTTGCAAATGCGGTATCCTGGACACAAGAAGCAGATGGGGCTGAAAAGGGTCAAATTAGCACATACTGGCTCAAGGAAGATTTAAAAATTTTTACGACCCCAGGCCTGCATCCTGGTGTGGTTCTGTCTGTGTGTTTCTACCTGCTGATTGCTGATTGAGGGCAGCTGGCCACTGGTCTGATCAGCAGTATAAAGATCCAGCTCTGCTCACAGGTTGGATACACCTGCCTGACTGAGACACACCTCACAGAGTTACCAGAGAAGATAAGAGGAGAAGAGCATGACTGAGAGCAGCTTCAGAGAGCTCCTCGCCCCAGGGACTGGAGATTTAGTTTTGGGTTTTGCTTTATAATAAATTATTTTATTTAACAAAACTCCCATGTGTCTTCCCATTTGTTATGGCTTTGAGCCATGCCGTAACAAAATATAAAAAAGGTACTTAGTGTGCCTTTAACTTTCAGATTTTGAGCAGAATCCTGTTTCAACATAAAGTGAAGTTAGATTTCAGGCAGTCCTTAAAACAAGTAAATAAAACATTTTCGGGCTATTTTACAAACTCAAGAATGGTTAAAACTAAAAAACCTTTGTGTCAAATTTGTATTTTGTTTTTTGTGTTTTTGTTTATAAATAAAAAATTCAGATTTAAATAGTTTGAATCATGTAGTTCATACTGAATTAAATCTTAAGATTTAGAAAACAAGAAGATAAAAAAGCCCACGGCTTCCTTTGTGTCCGACAAAACAGTGATTCTGAATCTCAGCAGGGGAGCAATAACACACACACACACACACACACACACACACACACACACACACACACACACACACACACACACACACACACACACACACACCAAGCTTCGACAGGCTTTCCTCAGGCTAAGTGGCGTTAACCTCCTTTCCCTCATGGGGCCCAAATAAAAAACCCCAAGGACGGCTAATAATCACACCCTAATCGACCCCCCCCCCCCACACACACACACACACACACACACACACACACACACACACACACACACACACACACACACACACCAAGCTTCGACAGGCTTTCCTCAGGCTAAGTGGCGTTAACCTCCTTTCCCTCATGGGGCCCAAATAAAAAACCCCAAGGACGGCTAATAATCACACCCTAATCGCCCCCCCCCCCCCACACACACACACACACACACACACAGGCTCCAGTCTTTGTGTATATGGTCTATAAACAAAATTTTGAGAAAAAAAAACTAAAATATTTAAAGTAAAAAAACAAACTTGTTTAAAAAGTTCAAATGAAACTTTACTGAATGAGCTTTAAATGAAACTGAATTATATTTTACTTAATCCGGACTGTCAGTTAAGAATAAAACAACCAAAATAAATGAAAATAAAACGTTCTAAAGGTTACAGAAATAAGGTTCAGAGTTCATGTTTCAGGGTTCTGAAGATAAATACTTCTTGTTCATTAAAATATGTTGAATTTGAATAATTCCTGTCAGGAGGATCTCTAGCAGCAGCAGCTGGTGCTTCTAGTATCTACATCCTGGTCCTTTCAGGCTCTGATGATGAAAATGATTGGGAGGGAGAATTGGCAGTTAAAGGTAACGTTTTAAATAAAATTACGAATAAGAGAAAAAACAAAGATGCTTTCTAAAAAACAAACAAACACACAATCATGAGCGTTTTTGACTCTTTCAGGAGTTTCCTGTCTGATTGCATGGGTTTTTGGTTTTCCATTACCTGTTTTATTTTGAAATTCTTTCTCTGATGAAACTTAGATTTTTTAAACTTAGTTGGTAAATAAAAAAGATTAAGCTATGTTTGGTTTGTTCATCCACGAGTTATAAACCTTTAGAACTTAAGATTCAATAAAATTTTTTGTATTTTTAAAATTTAAAGTGCTGGATGGATGGATGAATAGATGGAGGGTTGGATGGATGAGCGGATGGATGATTGGGGGGTGGATGGAGGGATGGATGGATATTGATATTTACAGCCTTACTGCTGTCACGTGTGTGTGTGTGTGTGTGTGGGGGGGTGAATCTCATCGTGCAAACGTGGTGGTGCGAGCAGAAAAACAACGGATGATAAATGAAGCTCATTGTGTTTTATTCTTTGTACGTGCGTGTGTGTGTGTAGCAGCTGGGGGTGGCAGTATTAAAGTGGGAGTTACTGATGTGGAACGGACCAAATGCTCCTCCTCAATTGGCCTGTTTCCATTCCTCTTTCTCACTTTTCCATTTTTAGTCCTGACATACAATATGAGATGTTTGACTTTAAAGACTAAAACAATAAACAGGGTTAACTTTCTGTAAACTGCAACAATAAGGTGGTGAAATAATCAGAACATCTCAATTATTTAAAGCTTTAAGCATTGCAAGACTTTATCATGAAACCTTGAGGTCAGAGGTCTGATTGGCAGTGGTGACCCGTCAATTGGGGGAGCTAGGGCGCCACCCCACCAGTCTCACAGGAGGAAGAAGACGACGATTGGAATCACAAAATAGTTTTAAAAGAACCATGAAAAATAAACTAAACGATCATTATGCATATTATAAGTGCTGATTTAGGTGTAGTTTTAAACTGTTCTCTCATTTTTTTATTTTACCACGAATGAAAGGTTGTGTGATGTACTTCCTGTTTTGGGGTCTTCTGTGCATGCTTTGGGCACACAAATCTTTACCATAGACCTATACGCTATAACTGGTGCATGTGTACTGGAACCCCCTTCAATACAAAGTATAGGAGAGCCTTGGGTCGCAAAATTTAGCGACCTAAGCATGCGCAGAAAACCGGAGAATCGGCTCAGATCAGGACTTGCCCATAAGTTCCAAGTAGCTTGCAAGGAAGAGGGAGTTTATGTCACGGAGGAGGGAGTTCTCATCATGGAGGAAGCTAAATGGATATTTTTTCAAAGAATCCGTCTTGACAGCTTGTGACAACCCAGCTGATTGATTCCATGTGTCCTGAATTAATCAACTCGACAGTCAGTGAGTCATTGGGTTTGTTTCTTAGAGTTTAGACTGGGTCCTGGTTCGGGTCCGGTACCGGGTCATTTCGGACCGGTTTGGTCTGAACCAGGTCCGGCACCGAGTCGGTTCAGACCAGGTCCCGGTTCAGACCAGGCTGGTTCAGACTGTCCATGCCTGCATGCACTGAACATTAGTGTCAGAGTTTATTTCAGTCGTGAGGCTGATATTTGATGTAATCTGGTCTCAGGTTAGCTTCTTTTCATCAACTCTTGCTGCTGGGTCTAACCTGTGTGGCTGTGGACCTTCATTTTCGTGTTCAGGACCTGAAGCCTGGTGCTGCTGAGAACCAGTGTTTTTATCAGCAGAGTTTTTGCTTTCAGGAGAAAGCTGTTCAAACTTCATTGTGAATATTAAGTTATGTTTCTGACCTTGTGTAGGTCAGGTTGTTTTTATCTGAAACGCTTACTTCTGTTGTGATCACATTGTGGTTGTTTATTTTATTATTTAAAGTTAAAGTTTATAAAGAAATGATTTAGACCTTTAATGGGCTATGTTTGATTTATGTATGTATGATGAATGGGTATGTATATGCATATGTATATATGTGTATGTATATATAAATGATAATTTTTGGGTTCTGGGTAAACCGCTGTAAATATTCAGCTTTTTGTTTTTTATACATTAATTGCCGAAAGGGCTTGGGCAGTAAACAGATTAATCTTCATTTAAAGCCTTTTCTTTTTAATTCTATTTTGTTTTTATTTATTTTAATATTACTATTTTCTTTTTAAAGGGGCAGATATTAATAATTAATTAATTAATTTCTCTTCTTTCTGTTTCTTTTCATTCTTGGTTATGCTTATTTGCAGTTTTGTGTATTTTAGTTTTAGTTTTGTTTTTACTGAATGAAATATTTGTTTCTGATTATATTGATATTATTATAAGGTCTCCTTATGAAGACCTTATGATTTATTTACTGTTTGATGTGTAGAATTAGACCAAAACTGTGACCTAACTGCTCCACATTGTTAGTGAACTGGTGGTAGGGATTTTTACCAGCAACATTTTCCATCAGATGAAAATATTTTGCTTCATTCCCTGCTCTAGTGGTGAGATGTGAGTTTTTGCGCATCTGAAATCTGACTTGCAAAAATGCGCCCCACCCAAAAAAATTTCACCAGCCGCCACTGCTGTTCGGTTTATATTTGCATCTAAAATAACTAAAGAAACAAGGTGCTTTACACTGGACCTGCTTCAGGTGTCATAAATGGACCCCTGCTGTTCTGTTTACATTGATTTATATGAGTAGGTTATGTTGCGCCTCTTTACAACAGTAGGAGTGGTTTCAGTTTGCGGTTTTGGACATTACGCAGCAAGTTAGTGAGTGACTGTTATGGCTGGAGCATACACCTGTTTTATCAACCATTATTAAAGCCCAGTTCTAAAAGTCAAGACCGTGCTTGATCATTTTACATCAGGTCTGAGGTGAGGTGGTTTCAGGTTTCATTTCTGATTGGCTGAAAAAGAACCTTAACCTTCCTCTCTGGCTGCTCCGGTATTTAAACAGGTTCATTTAATTCTATCACTAGCTGAGTTTAAAAAATCTGATTATTTAACTCTGGTTGGGAAACACAACCTGGAGTTCACATTTTAAAGAGACTGTAGCCTCTTTGTCAAGATGGCGCCGGTGTGTGGCACACTATCTGTCACTCCCAACAGTTTTTGTGTTTCTGGTTCTAGTTCAAAGCACCATACACAATGTTGCCTCCCTACTGACACAGTTTTGCCAAATACTCCTGGATCTCCATCTTTCTGCTGTAGGACTTGTGCAACAACAAGAGTTTCATCACAATACCTATAGGCACTGGAGAGGGATCAACAAGCACCTACAAGAAAAAGGTCACTGACTGCCTATAAAAACTAGAAAAAGACTTAGTGACAGAATACCCTGGTGAAGCCACTTAATACAGACTCCCAATGACACATATAGAAGGAGCACCACTTAGACCCATCAGAAGCAGCATCACCTGTTAACATCGCTAAACATTTTGTCTCCATTCTAGGTCCACTGATAGGCAACACACCATTCCACATACAGAATTCTACAAATTCTGTCAGCAAAGTCGATCACCTGAAGCTGGCTCCAGAGTATATAGTCTGTATATTATTTGATGTCTGCAATCTTGTTTAGATGCAGTGGAAACAGTCAGGAAACAACCTGTGTGGTTCAGGTCTAGAGAACTAGCTTAGACTTGTTCAGATCTTTGGGACCATTTTAGACAATTTTAGGTCTCTGAAACTCGTTATTATCATTTTATTAACTTATTTATTCAGGTAATATCCCATTGAGATTAAGAATTTCTTTTCTGAGGGAAACTTAGGTACTTTGACACAGGGCTGGGAAAAGGTTTGAACATGAGGCGCACATAAGCAGCCTCTATTCCCCTATAGGCCACATTCATCTTTAGTTTAGGTCTCTGGAACTGGCTTAGACTAGTGTGCAAAGCTCAGGGCAGAACAATATCCAAATGACCTTTTATGAATCTGAAGAATGACTTCTTTTTAAGTTTAGTTGACAGACAATGGACTGGCAGTGTAATGTGATGAGAGTCACGTCAGAAAACAGGCAGCAGCATCAAGCTGAAGCCGGTCAAACCGTCGGGTCTCATGCTCCACGTCTGACACAGCAAACTCATACCAGTTCCAAACAACAGATGATTTTACTCCTTTCTTGGAAACAAACTTCCCAATCTCACCGGTAGCCATGTTGTTGCTTGCTTTTGTTGATTCGTGTGTGCTATGATGTTGTTGTTGTCACTAGCCATAATGCTATGTGAAACTAACTCTACGGAAGCTCCGGGGAGCCAAAAATGTGCCATTACACAAAAACTCGATTTGCTTATTTTTTAATCGCCCGCAACCCAAAATTTGAATTAATTCATTCAATCGATTTATCGCCCTGGCCTATATTTTTTGTACTGCTTTTGGGTCATTTTGGGAAACCAATCAGATGCTTGCACTGTAGGTAGGCATGAGACTTCAGCTGGTCAATCAGTCCATGGTGGGCGACCGCCAGGGAGCAGGTCCAAGAAAAACAGTCGGCCCAGCACGGAAAATGCAAAGATAACCCAGATGTGAAAACAATTACCCTACCAGGGCTAGACCGGGCCGACCCAGATGTGAAAGTGCCATAAGTTCCGTAAGTAAGCAAGATGACGTCTGTATGTAGGCTGAAAATTGCTACGAAGCAGTTCCTGAACCATATTACCACACCGGTACTTTTAATGGCATTACTTGTTTTCCATCTGCTTCAGGAATGTCACAGAGGCCATACTGTATGATCGTCAGACTCTTTTGTCCATCTGATCGATCATGATCTGTGAGGACGCTCCCTTTGCTTTCAACATCAAAATTACAATAAAGGAGAATTATAACAGTTTCTGCATATTATTAACAATACATCAAAGATTATGGCAGCTGAATATGTCTGTTTTGGGGGTTTCTGGCAAAGCGTTCCACAAAACTATTCGATATAATACAAACAAAGTGATTGACAGCTCTGGTGGGGGTGGCCAGGCAGGGTGGCCAATCAGATTTCAAGGGTGGCCAGTGCCACCCCCGGCCACCCCTGTGTAACTGCCCCTGCTCCTGGACCGTGCACATCTTTCCTTCAAGAGTTCAGTGACTTTCTATCCTCGGTGAAGCTGTCCAGGCTGGTGATTGTTGAGGATTTCTACATTCAAGTTGATGATGACTCTGACCTCTATGCCGAAAGTTTTTCTAGCCTCAAGGACTCTTTGTTTTAACCAACATGTATCTGGTCCTATACACACCAAAGGGCATACACGGCCTTGTTTTTACCTTAGGTTTGAATATTGACAGTGTTTGTTTCGAGGACGTTCAAATCTCTAATCATCACTGTGTTTTCTTCAACCTGTTTGTATCTGTGTCTCCTTCTCCTGTTGGTTAGTTCCTGTTTTCTAAACGTGAATACTGCTGGTAAACTCTCTGCTGCTTTAATTCCTCCATTATCTCCTGTAAATAGGTGCGTTCGAGATGAGCCAGTTCTGCGCAGAATCGATCAGCGGTGATCGGCGCCCATTGCATGCCGGTTAGATTTCTGTCCGACTTGACGCCGACTTGCTCTGATGTCATGCCTACGTAGGCAACGATAACCTCGTGAGATCAAGGCGGACGCAGACTTTGGAGCAAGGCGCTGCAGTTGCTCTCCACCGGCTGCAAAACCGACTGCATGATGGGAAACGCCTGGCTCTCACCTGATCTCAGATCTGATTGGTTCACGTTTTGATCCAAACATCCTGTTGCAAAATGCGAAATGTTATTTGTTTAAATATATATTGTAAATTCATGCCACGTTGATGATGACAACTATAAAGGCCACAGTGAGAAATGTGATTTGTTTCAAAGAGTTTTCAGTAGGAACTGTTTCCATTTTCTATAAAGTTCTAATAAAACTACTGTCTGATTTTTATAATCAGATCATTTAGTACAGAGCATCATCTTGTTTATTTTCTTTGACTGATATGATCTCTCTAGATATATGTCTATTATTTAGTTTACTTTAGTGTTGATACTTTATATTGTTCACTCTTGAATTTGTTTTGAAATACTTTGAACTTCAAATAAAGATTTTGGAAAAAACGGAAAGTCATCTGCAATTACGGACATTAACGCGATATCTTCAGACATATCATCACCTACGAGCTACATTTAGGAAAATCTGTCCGACTTAAAAGCAGACTTTTAGCCGCTCCCCCTGCTGCGTCCGCCTGCTCTCGTCTGTTTTCCAGGCGAGGCGCAGTTCATCTCGAACAAGCCCAATGACTATTGGCTCTGTAACCAACCTCTTTAAAGCGACAGTAAGTAGTTTTTTACACTTTAAGTTAGAGCATTAAAATTGATCTAATTGATTTTTTAGTTATTGAGCATTTTCATATTTGCCACCACTCTGCACCCCTCTACTGGCTAGTTACTAGGGATGAGCGAGTACCACATTATCTTTATCTGTATCTGTTCAACCACCTAAATTATCTGTATTCGTATCTGTACTTGGAGTGGGTGGGGCCTAAACCAGGAGTGGGCGGGGCGTGAACAGGAAGTCATGTGGTTTACCCTGAAGTGGCAGGCCAGAGTCACAAACCCACTGAACATTCACCAGACCAGATGAAATCTGAGCTCATTGATGTCTGATAAAGGTAGCAGGTTGAATTTGGTCCAGTCAAACATTTTTAACACTAAAACACATTGATCTGTCAGGACTGCAGCTGTGTACTAAGGCTCACTCTGTTTTAATACAGTAGTTTTACTGTAGAAACCTTCTCATCTGGTCACCTGACAATAAAGGATTAGATTTAGTTTACACAGGTGACCTGATTAACTGTCTTTTTTTTTTACCACATCAAATAACTTCAAACTGATTTTTTTCACCTGTCAAAGTGATTGTAGCATCCAGTTTATCTGGATGACTTTATTTCTCTCCTGTTTATTTTATTATCCATGTTACAGCATGCAGGGCTCTTTCATCATGTTTTAGTTAAACTACTTGTGGGTCTTTTTAAACATTAGAATTAATGTGAGTCTCTGAAAACAACTGTAAAGACGAATCTGGTAAAGTCACTGACAGATAAATGTGTTTTAATGTTTTTGATCTGTTGAATTTTAAGCTGTCAGTCATGCAGCTGGGAAACAGTGTCATTGCGCGCTCCCATTCACTTTATGAATGACAGGCGTGCCGCGCGTGAGCACGGCTGAGTTCACCTGACGCGTGACAGCAGGTGACAGATGACGGGACCTTTGTCCTTCAGCCAAAGAGAGCAGGAGACATTGAAAACCAATGGGTCTCTCAGACCATTAAAAACCAGTTATGCTGATGGGTTTTACGCAGACTTTTTTGCCAAATGCGCATCACGCAGGAGGAACAAAGCAAAATGATGATGATCTGACCCAGCGTCAGCGGACCCACTGATCTACTGGTTTTATGGACCAGGCAGATCAAAGTATGAATTTTTAAAAGTCTGGACTGTCGTTAGTCCACCGGGAAACAGTCGGGTTCAGCAGAGCGTCCAGGTTGACGCGGAGCCTCCTTCTCCTCCTCGCCGAACTACTCACTCACTGGGAGAACGCGTCCTGTCAGGACTGAAACCCCTAAGCGGACTTTCTGTCTGCTCCTACCCTCACACCGGGAAGAACCGCTGCCAGACCAACAGTTTTTCCTCAGTTTCCCCGCCGCTGCTCCTGGCGGTCTGCGCGTACAGCTGTTCTGACCGAGCAGAGCTAGCGGTTATGGGGCACGGGAGAGGTCCCGGTGGTGGAGCCGGAGCGGGTTTGGGCCTGATGAGGGCCTGGATGAACGCCCTCCCCGCCGCTTCCTCCTTCTCCTCCTCTCTTCAGCTGAGAAACTCTCTGTGTGACTGGCCACTCACAGAGCGTGAACACAGTCAGTTGAGGATTTCTTTCAGCATGAATAATGATGCGTTTTATTCGGATCCGGCTCGGACTCGTCAAAAATGCATTATCCGTACCGGATACTCGTCTGAAACTAGTATTCGGCTCATCCCTACCAGTTACCGCACTAAACAGTTTTGAGGAGCGGGTAAGTCTCCTAGATGATGTCACTACCTGCTTTACGGCCATAGTTACCAGGTGTAGCAACGGTCAGGGAGGAGTCATGGTTTAAGCGAGGGTTTCACGGTTTAACCGTCTGACTATTAACCACGTGGTGAAAAATTGTAGAAAAGTATGTCCTGAAAAATAAGACTTCCCCAACACCACCTCACAGGTAAATAAATAAATAAATCCGCTGGAACCGGTGACGTGCAACCCGCATGAAAACATTTCCTACACAGGATTAGACCTCCATGGGGCTTTTTCCCGCTAGTAGGATCCGAATTGAAGGCCAACGGGTCCAGTCAGATTTGGGTTGATTAATTACTTGGACGTACTGAGTCACGCTCAGACAGCAGAGAGACAGAGAGTGAGAGAAAGGCAGACAAAGAGAGAGAGAAAGAGAGAGACTGTTTCTGAACTGCAAATAATCATACATTAATAAAATGTAAAATTCAACACCTTGTCTGTCGACATCATTAGCTGAAAAGTGGCTGGAGCAATGGCAGGCGGTGGGGAGGATTTACGAGAGCTGAAATTCCACTTTTAACCAGTAGAAGCAGTAGGGGGCTATGCAGGAAAGTTAATTAGTGTTGCTTTAATGATGACTGCTCGATCTGTTCTGCACATCTGTCCTGTCAGAACCAAATCAGTCCCTGCTCTAAACTAGGGTGACCATATATTAATTTTCAAAAAAGAGGACACCTGGCTCAGTCGTGAAACATTTTGATACTATTTAATTAAAGAAGACTTAAACCTATTTAAAGTATGTAGTCTCTGTGTGGGTTTGAAGAACAGTTAAGTAACAACCTTGAGATAGGCGTTCAAAAATCAAGTACAAACGTTAAGTTTATCAACATAGCAGTAGTCAGATTCAAGCTACAGTGCTCGGTCTGAAAGGCTACTGTAACGGTCTCGTAATGGTGCCCGATACCAAAACTAACCATCAGCCAAACTCCTTTCACAAAAGAACCAGGAATGATTTCTTGGTCCTTTAATTGTTGAGTGTGAAACTGTAGAAACAGATCAAATTTACAATGAGCCAACAGTCAGCCAACAGAATTAATAAAACAAAGAGCTGCATACATTAGCTGTGTGCTAGTAACAGAAATAAACACTTTGTTTAACTTGAAGTTAATAAACCTGTCTAATTCAATGCAAGCAAACTTTAAAGCCACTGTGGGTTCCAATTCCATTAGTTCTTTATGTCCGCCTGCTGCTGACCATTCCAATCAGTGCTTTAAGTGGGGCGGTACGGAACGGTACGCCGTACCGGGACTTCTAAATTTTACCCCTCAGCGTACCGGGACTTATTTCCAGCGTTCCGTCCGTACCGGGAGTTTTTTCGATGTTACATCAATATAATTTTGAGCTTTTCCGGTGGCCGTAGTTGCCTCATATTACGAGCAGCGCATGGCGGGAGGTGCGGAGGGCGAGCGCGGTGCAGGAGAAACGCAGGTGGATGAGAGAACTCATCTGTCAGCTGTATTTAGTGACTCCAGGGTGGCAGAATTTGGTGAAACACCGGATGAGAGAGGACAAACGGGGACTCGCGTCCCCTGAACGGACCGCTCCATGATTGGCTCAGAGCTCGGGCTGAGATAATTCTTCAAATTGGTATTAAAAGACAATAATTTAAATATTAATGACGGAGAGCTCGCGCGCTTATGGAGAAAAAAGCTGCGCGTCATGACGCAGGTGGATCAGACAGGTGGAGGGAGGAGGAGCTGAGAGAGCAGCGGGTAGACTCTTTAGTAATGATCAGATCATTGTCAGTTATAAGTTTGTTATTTTTGGGCATAAAATGGACCAGAGTGTCAAAACAATGTCGACTTTTCTGTGTCTGAACAGCAGTAGAAAAACAACTATTTGTCTCAAAACGTTATTTCAACCACAAACTAATTAATGGGGATCTTGTGCTCAAGAACATATGTTTAATTGTTTAAATATATATATAAATAATAGATTTCTATTGGTATTGTAAATATATATCTATAAATAATAGATTTCTGGATGGATGGATGATGTCTACATGTTGCCTTCAAGTTTTTGTATTTTTTCATCCTAGAAAAAGTCAGTAAAACCTGTTTTTATCCAAATGAAGGAGATTTATGGTTCATTTTCTACAGATCAAGTAGCCGTTAGCCCTCATCATCACTACAATGTGAAATTTACAGTCAATCCATGTGATTGGTATTGGTGATCGGCAGCAAAAAACGTGATCGGAGCGTCCCTAGTTATTATACATAATAACCTGATGAAATTTAGATTTAAAGGTTGTAATAGATGTGTTTAGTAAATGTTCCAGTCTCATGTAGAGCTGAAGACAGTAGAGGTGTTAGAGATGATGAGGTAAGCCAGACTCAAAGTCTGCAGAGCAGAACTGACGGTCTAGTTGACTAGAGCTGAATATCTTCACTAGACCTACTGTGACATTTATTATGGGCCAGGTGTAGAAGAGAGGACAGATAGAGAGGTGTCTTGTCCTGAATTGTCTTTTAGACAAATATAGTCCAGTGATGGAGTCTACAGGTATGAAGGGAGGATGCATTGGGAAGCATTAGTGACTAAACTGATGACTGAGTGAATCTGAATTTCTTTCATGAGGATTTGATTTAGAACTGGCTTTGTTCTTTTGTCATTTCTGAACAATAAAACTATAGATATCTCTCTCTGTATACATATATATATATATATATATATATATGTGCATACATACATACATACATACATACACACACACACACACACACACACACACACACACATATATATATATATATATATATATATATATATATATATATATATATATATATATATATATATATATATATATATATATATACTGTATATATGATCTCGAACTAATAAGGAGAGTACCGGCACTTATTTTTTTCCACTTAAAGCACTGATTCCAATGTACCACAAACTGAGACGAGACGAGGTTTTACGCGTCAGACTGTGCCATTATGGCTTGCCCAGCCTAACGGTAAAAATACCGTGTCGGCCCGCCATTAGACTTTCTTTATTCCACCAAAATCAAACACTGAACAGTCAATTTATACAATATGCACAGACCGGAAGTGCCCCACGGCTTCCTGTTCAACATTTCAAAATAAAACAACAAAAATTCTTAAATGGCATTTTCAGCTAGCAGAAAACAAAAAAACATTTGGTTGTAGAAAGAGGAAAAACCTGGAAGAACGTTTCAACGGCTGGTGTTTTGCATTCTTTTGTTACTGTGGCAATGCCCATGTCCAGGGGAGGCGCGGCATAGGAATTATACCCGACAGGAGGGGGGAGAGCTCTGAGACGTGTTTGTGTAAAATAGCTAGCGATAACTAGCTTGTTTGAAAATTACTTAGTGCAAATTTAACATGAGACTGTCTCTTCATGTCTGAATTTCTTTGGTGCTAGGCATGGCAAAACTCTCAGTTCCAGTTGGTATTCACCATCAACCAAACCCCCAACACCCATCCTTCCCTTTGACATCCTGTTCTTCATCGGTTTTATCATCATCTGTCTGGTCATCACTCCCCCCCCCCCCAAGACACTGTAACGCTGCATCTGGAGCTGCTATCAGCGTAGCCTTAAGTCTCTACATAACAATCATACGGAGTAATAGCAAAAAAGAGTGTGTGTGTGAGTGTGTATGTGTGAAGGGGGGGTCAGGGTGCAGGATCTGGAGGCACAGAGATAACGCCAGCACCCCACCCCCAACCCTGGCCATCATTTGAGAACCGCTTCACAGCCAGCATCTGTCTGATAAAGATAGCAGTAATCTGCTGCATACACACACACACACACACACACACATACATACATGCACACACATGCGCACACACACATATATACACACACACGCCTTATCAAGGATCAGGTGATCATCTGAACCAAACAGAACCAGTTTACAGAAAATGAACATTTATTAAATTCTGTTCAGATTTCACCATCGGCTACTAAATCAACCAACCTCAATCTGGGAGGGGTCAAAGGTCATTTAGAATATTTTGTTTTATAGACAAAAAGAAGATTACAAACCAGTGGAACTAATCTGCTTTCTACTTTTTTCTCTAGCACTAGTTCATAACTAGTCATCTCTAAGCTGTTTACAGGCTTTAGTTAGCAGGTTAAAGGTCATGAGAGGACAGTTTGAAACAGACTGAACTGTGTGTGTTCTCAGCTGGGATCTAAAACCTGAAGCGTTTCTGGTTGTTTCCTGTAGTGAGAGGTGACAGTAATCAAACCTGACTGAATCAATGGAGATCTTTAGGATTCACTCTGCTGTGAACAGGACTCTCCATCCAGGAGCTGAGGCCTGGAGATCCTCTGATTACTGATTTCCCTCAGAGATTCAGTTCATTTACCGCAGTAGTGCGTTTGTGTTTGTGAGTTCTAACTGGAGCCCCGAGCCCAGCAGAGCGACGTCTGGTGACCCTGCAGGATGGTGTCACTGAGAGATAATGTCACCGCTCTCTGATCCTGCTGCTGCTGATGCTCTGATACGTCCTCAGAGGTCACAGCCAGCACAGAATAATGAGAGGACTGCAAATGGGGCAGTGCTGAGGCAATGGCAGCTCGCTGTGATACGACAGGAAATCAGCCGCTCGCAGATCAATCAAACAAGGGTGGGGGTCTATAGACCACCTTGCTGAGTGCTGGCTGACCCAGCGCACACAGGATGGAGGAGAGAGCCTGACCAGCTGGTTCCTCCTCTACCAGATGTTCTTGAAGCGTTAAGAAAAGAGCAGTCAGACGGCAGAAGTACTGAACGAGCACTGAACCCTCCGACGCTCAACCACGACTCCAGAGATCCAGTCTACTGTAGCTGAAAATGGATGAACATTTTGTTTGCAACAGACCGGCCATTTATTTGGTCAACCAACTTGTATTTTGATGAGGAACCAGAGCTGACAGACCTGGGTATGGACTGGCTAGTCTCTGGGTAGAGGTTGCTGAGATACTCAAACAACTACACAGCAGCAGAGCCCCGAGGATGGGATCTGTTCTGGGTATCTCAAGAAGATGTAAGACTGTCTTGACACGTCTCTGCAACATTGCGTGGTCATTGAGGCGGAGCCTGTGGAGTGGCAGACCAGGGTGGTGGTGGTCCCCATTTTAAGAACGGGGACCTAAGGGTGCGTTACAGCAATAAAGGGATCACCTTCTCAGCCTACCTGAAAAGGTCTACTCCAGGGTACTGGGAAGGAGGGTCCAGTCAGTGGTTGAATCTCAGATTGATGAGAATCAGTGTGATTTTCGTCTTGGCTGTCGAACTGTGGACCAGTTCTTTACCCTCAATGGAGGGGCAACCCTCCATCTGACCAAACAGTTCCCATGCTTTTTGTGGATTTAGAGAGGGCGTAGGGCCGTGTTCCAGACTGGTTCCTGACAAGTTCCAGACCAGTTTCAGATCCCAGCAACAATTCTGACAATACTTAAAGTGGAAAACTGTTTTAAATTTCTTGAAAATGTTGAGATTTCCAGTGACCCGAGAATGAGACCCTGAGACTCACCAGGAGAATTTAGGAATCATGACAAAAGTGTTGAAACATTTTGGTGAATTTTGTTCAAAGTTTGTCTCCAATAGCTGAAGCCACGTAAGAGACACAGGTTTTATGATTTTCTAGCAGAAAACCTTTCCCTCAGGAATCTTTTCTACAGAATCAAGAAGAAAATCTCAAAGAGTTTAGACAAAACAAAAACCTGTAACTCCTCAAACAGCAGAGAGATGAAAGCAGGAAGCAAAGAAAGGATCACTTTCTACAAGTGGAGACAAAAGCAGAGCATGTTTAACTATTCATATATTTTATCTTTAAAAGATGTGAATAAATAAGTGACACTCAGTGTGTCTGAGCAGGAATTTGCATTATTTTGCAACAGAATGTTAAAAGTCCTCCAGTTCAGGAGACAGATATGGCGATCTGAGCTAGCTCTCCTAGAGCCGCTGGAAAAATAAGCCTCCGCAGCTTCTGTGGCATCAAACACAGCTGATGAGCCTTCTGCTGGAGAAATAATGGACTTCTTTTATCTGGGAATATAAATGCTAAAAAGCTTAGTGGGCTCAGCCCTCAGGTGTGTCACAAAAACACAATCTTAGTTTCTCACAACAGAACACAATTTGAGCGTTTCAGCTCCCTTTGAGGGACTTTGCATTAATTTTAGCAGCTGAAGGGAATGTTTTGTAGGCTGAATTATGCTGATGGGAATTCCATAAGATGGAGTAATCTAGGAGCAGATCAGAGTGTGATATTCAGTCACCTATTCTGTGTGTTCAGCCGGCCTGATGGGGTGTGCATATCCGCTTAGCCTTCCTCTCCATCTGATAGCTCCCATGCTTTCATTTACCCAGCCGTGATGCTGAGGTCACCTTCAGCGCTCAAACTCTGCTTCTGCAGGTTTTCCCTTCATCTCACAATCTGTACAGAGATAATTCCTCACAGGGGTCAGAAGCTGTTCACAACCGCCACTCAGAGTTACACAAAGTTCACAACTTTAAGATTACTGCAGTCAGAATGCCGCCAGAAAACTGGCTATCGGGACATGGAACGTCACCTCTCTGGCGGGGAAGGAGCTGGAGCTTGTGGAAGAGGCTGAGCGATACCGGCTAGATATAGTCGGGCTCATCTCGACACATAGCGTTGGCTCTGGAACCCGAGTCCTGGAGAGGGGTTGGACACTTTTCTTTGCTGGAGTTGATCCGGGTGAGAGGCGGAGGGCTGGGGTAGGCTTTCTGTTAGCCCCAAGACTCTCTGCCTGTACGTTGGGGTTTACCCCGGGGGACGAAAGGGCAGCTTCCCTACGCCTTCGGGTTGGGGAACGGGTCCTGACTGTTGTTTGTGCTTATGCACCAAATAGCAGTTCAGAGTACCCACCCTTTTTGGAGTCTCTGGGACGAGTGCTGGATAGCGCTCCTACTGGGGACTCCATAGTCCTGCTGGGGGACTTCAACGCTCACGTGGGCAATGACAGCGTGACCTGGAGGGGCGTGACTGGGAGGAACGGCCCACCCAATCTGAATCCGAGTGGTGTTCTGTTATTGGACTTCTGCGCAAGTCGCAGTTTGGCCATAATGAACACCATGTTCGAACATAAGGATGCCCATTGGTACACCTGGTACCAGGGCAGCCTAGGTTACAGGTCGATGATTGACTTTATAGTTGTATCATCTGACCTGAGACCGTATGTTTTGGACAATCGAGTGAAGAGAGGAGCGGAGCTGTCAACTGATCACCACCTGGTGGTGAGTTGGATCAGATGGCAGGGGAAGATGCCGCGCAGACCTGGTAGACCCAAACGTATAGTGAGGGTCTGCTGGGAACGCCTGGCAGAAGAGCCTGTCAAGATGGTCTTCAACTCCCACCTCCGGCAGAGCTTTGACCGCGTCCCGAGAGCAGTGGGGGACATTGAGTCCGAATGGGCCTTGTTCCGCTCTGCGATTGTTGAGGCGGCTGTTGCTAGCTGTGGTCGCAAGGTAGCCGGTGCCAGTCGTGGCGGTAACCCCCGTACCCGCTGGTGGACACCAGAGGTTAGGGGAGCCGTCAGGCTGAAGAAGGAGGCCTACAGGGCGTGGCTAGTCTGTGGGTCTCCAGAGGCAGCAGACAGGTACCGGCAGGCCAAGCGAAGTGCAGCAGTGGCGGTTGCCGAGGCAAAATCTCGGGCGTGGGAGGAGTTTGGCGAGGCCATGGAAAAAGACTATCGGTCGGCTCCAAAGAGGTTCTGGCAAACCATCCGGCGCCTCAGGGGAGGAAGGCAGCAACTCACTCACACTGTTTACAGTGGGGATGGGGAGCTGCTGACGTCAACTGGGGCTATAGTCGGACGGTGGAAGGAATACTTTGAGGAGCTCCTCAATCCCACCGACGCGCATTCCGAGGAGGAACCAGAGCTGGGAGACCTGGGAACGGACTGTCCAATCTCTGGGGCAGAAGTCGCTGAGGTAGTCAAACAACTACGCAGCGGCGGAGCCCCAGGGGTGGATGAGATCCGACCTGGGTATCTCAAGGCGATGGATGTTGTAGGTCTGTCGTGGCTGACACGTCTCTGCAACATTGCGTGGTCATCGGGGGCAGTTCCTGTGGAGTGGCAGACCGGGGTGGTGGTTCCCATTTTTAAGAAGGGGGACCAGAGGGTGTGTTCCAACTATAGGGGGATCACACTCCTCAGCCTCCCTGGAAAGGTCTACTCCAGGGTACTGGAGAAGAGGTTCCGGTCGATGGTTGAATCTCGGATTGAAGAGGAGCAATGTGGTTTTCGTCCTGGTCGTGGAACTGTGGACCAGCTCTTTACCCTCGCTAGGGTGATGGAGGGGTCATGGGAGTTTGCCCAACCAATCCACATGTGTTTTGTGGATTTGGAGAAGGCTTATGACCGTGTCCCCAGGGGCACCCTGTGGGGGGCGCTCCAGGAGTATGGGGTTGATGGTCTTTTGTTAAGGGCCATTCAGTCCCTGTACCAGAGGAGTGTGAGTCTGGTCCGCATAGCCGGCAGTAAGTCGGACCTGTTCCCAGTGAGGGTTGGACTCCGCCAGGGCTGCCCTTTGTCACCGGTCCTGTTCATAACCTTTATGGACAGGATTTCTAGGCGCAGCCGTGGTGTGGAGGGGGTGGAGTTTGGTGACAGGAGAATCGCGTCTCTGCTTTTTGCAGATGATGTGGTCCTCCTAGCTTCATCGAGCTCTGGCCTTCAGCTCTTGCTGGGGAGGTTCGCAGCCGAGTGTGAAGCGGCTGGGATGAGGATCAGCACCTCCAAATCTGAGGCCATGGTTCTCGACCGGAAAAAGGTGGATTGCCAACTCCGGGTCGGGAGAGAGGTCCTGCCTCAAGTGGAGGAGTTCAAGTATCTCGGGGTCTTGTTCACGAGTGAGGGAAGGAGGGAGCGGGAGATCGACAGGCGGATTGGGGCAGCGTCTGCAGTGATACGGACGCTGAACCGGTCTGTTGTGGTAAAGAGAGAGCTGAGCCAGAAAGCAAGGCTCTCGATTTACCGGTCGGTCTACGTCCCAATCCTCACCTATGGTCATGAGCTTTGGGTAGTGACCGAAAGAACGAGATCGCGGATACAAGCGGCTGAAATGAGTTTTCTCCGCAGGGTGGCCGGGCTCAGCCTTAGGGATAGGGTAAGAAGCTCGGACATCCGGGAGAGACTCGGAGTAGAGTCGCTGCTCCTCCATATCGAAAGGAGCCAGTTGAGGTGGTTCGGGCATCTGGTCAGGATGCCTCCTGGACGCCTCCCTCGGGAGGTGTTCTGGGCATGTCCTGCCGGCAGGAGGCCCCCAGGTCGACCCAGGACAAGCTGGAGGAAATACATCTTCAGTTTGGCCTGGGAACGCCTGGGCGTCCCAGCTGAGGAGCTGGTGGACTTGGCCGGGGAGAAGGTGGCCTGGGCTGCCCGACTTGGAATGCTGCCCCCGCGACCCGGACCCGGATAAGCAGAAGAAGGCGAGGCGAGGCGAGGCGAGGCGAGGCCAGGCAGTCAGAATGGAGGTAAAGGCTCAGACTGGAGAACTACGCAGGAGAACATTGACACAGAAACAAAAAGAAGCAGGACAAACGCTGGAGAACATCCAGAAAACGACTCGTTTACTGAAACAGGAGAGCAAGCTTTAACTGAGAGATCAACTAAACCAAGGGAGGTCAACCAGTCAGAGACCACAAGCCACATTTTACTACTGTGTTAGAGCAAAGAGCCACATCAGACATGGGCACACTCAGTGTTGCCAGACATATGATAATTATCATATTTGTAGGTTAATTAGCACTTTATGATCAATAATTCCATGAATATGATAATTTGATCTCCTTGTTGTGAGAGATGCTTGTTTTAATCATTGTGTTGATTCTTTAAAGCTAAAACTACTTTAAAGGCTATCATTTTGCACAGTGTTTGATACACTGATATTACAGCTGTGGGTCATCAGACATGTCAGGATGTAACTTAGTAGTGTACGATCATTTTTCTCAAAATATGATAATTTTAAGATCCCGGTACGATACATTAATATTTACAATCTGGCAACCCTGGGTATACATGAACATCACCATCCCTTCCTCTCTCTCACACACACACACACCTCTGCTCAGCCAGATTTATTGTAAATGTCACACACCAACATGATAATGACAGAAAGTCTGACTCCTACAGAACTAAAACCACAGGACAGTCATTTCAACAATATGTTCCATCATTGACCTTTATTTTTAAAACTTTGATGGACAAACCTGAAGGGCTTCGGTCATTTTGATGGATTACAGTTCACACACCTGAGCTCTTGGTGGAGAGTGAACAGATTAATTATCTCTTGATGAGCTCGTTGGCTTCACTCAAAAAAATAAAACAGCATCTGAAAGTCCGAAGTTTCTCCAAAAACCTGAATATCTGATGGGACTGAGAGTGGAGGATGAAGGGTTTGATTTCACTCAAGCAGGAGGTGATTCAGGTCCACGGAGACTAGGTCTACGCCGGGGACCAGGACCAGGAGGACGTTTTCAGTCCCCAGCAGGTGAACTGTTTCTGTTTTCAGTCGTTTCATCTCATTATTTAAATGCAGGGTGAACATAATATTTTCTATGAGGCGAGTATCAGGCGTGGATACTTGGTGCTAATATGTAACTTGTTTTCGTGGGTGCACGTGTGTGTGTGTGTGCACGCACGTGCGACCCGACCCATCCGGCAGAATAATCTATTAATTGTATGGGATGAGTCGGTTCAGATAGCAGAGAGAGAGAGAGAGAGAGGGGAAAACCTGTCATAAATATAAAGCTTTTTTTTTTAAATCCTCCGGTTCTGACAGACTGGCTCTGATGGGTTTGAGCTCATTTGAGGTTCGGGTGAATTCTGTTGAAGCGCGTCTTTCTGGGCGCTGCTGTGACTCCGGGTTACAGACACAGGAGTCCCTCCCCCTCTCTCCATCTCTTCCTCTCTCTTTTCTGATCAAACCCAACGCAACAATTAATTTAAATAATAGACCCTAATCGACCCGACTGTTCAGGTCTGCGAACTAAACACAAACTTCGATATGAACATAAGAGCTGCATGAAGCCAGGCAAAGAGCCGCATGCAGCTCGAGAACCGCGGATTGGCCGCCACTGAACTGCCGGACGCGACGCGTGGGCCTTCTGTATATCTGGCCCTCGAGGCAATTACTGCGTTCCTAAAGCTGTCAGTATTTCATAAAATCCACCGCAGACGGCACCGCGCCTCCTCCTCTGACAGCTTCAGGAAGTGAAGCTACTGCAGGGAGCTACAATGAGCACCCCCACCCCCCCACAGACCAATTGTGCCTCCCCCGCCTAGTCTAAAATACTCAGAGGGTATACCATCCTCCACATCCTCATACACAGTAACTATGTTGGGTATGATCACACCTCAGTCTCACCTGGAAAACCACCTCAGAGTCAGTCCCTCTTCACCTCGGCATCCCATCACAACTAGGACTCTTCTGACTCAACTAAAGGGCCAAAGGCTCCATGCAGTTAGCTGCTGTCTCTAAACAGAGCAACCTTTACTGTAATCAACAGTCTGATTGTTCCTCACTGGTTTGAGGACAGTGTTTGAGGTGACTTTCCTGGGGAGTTGGAGCAGATTAAATAAAAACATTTAGAATTATTGCGTTGTTTTCCAATCACACCTGTTTCTGATCTTCACACCTGATTACAATCCACTCATTTACTGTTTTTACTTGTTTATCAGACGATTTAGTCTTTGTGTTTTGTTTGCTTTAACGGTGTAGTCTTAGGTGTTTTTTTCTGTCTGATCCTCCAGTCAGACGTGTGTCTTTTCCCAGGCTTGTAGTTACAGATCAGATTTTAATGTTTTCCAGGAAAGACCTGAGAAATGGAAGCTTCATCTGCTGCCTAACAGACCATTTCTTCATGCTGCTCCACAAAAACACATAAAAACTCATTTCCTTTATTGTCCAGCCTGACCAGGACTCATTTAGTCCTGAATGTCTGAAAACCATTAAAATATCATTAAAACACCATTTTACTCTGCAGCAGAAACACGCAGATGAACCACAACATGAACATCAGCAGATAAAAGGAGGAACAAATGCAACTTAATTATCTTTATGATTTTAATATGATCAAATAAAAAATACATTTCTTTGTAGTTTGCAATGGTTTTGAAAGGCTTTAAATATTGTTTCCTTTACATCCTTAAATGAAAACATAAACACAATTTCTTTCACCAGCTTTATGTATCCAATGCAACCTATAACATCCAACTGAAAATATAAATCACAAATACAGTTCAGAAAAATTTTCTGATATAAAAAACAATAAATACTGAGATTAATAAAGGATCACCTCCCAATGTTAATATTTTGTATAGTAACGGGGCGACGGTGGCTCAGGGTGAAGAGCAGCCGCCCATCGAGTGGGAGACGGCTCAAACCCTGGCGTGGGCCACAGATCAGTGTCCATGAAAAATACTGAACCCCAAAATTGACCCAGACATCATTCAAACTGGCAGCTCACTGCTCTTCAAAACAGAGGACAGGTCAAAAGCTGAGAAACAATTTCCCTATGGGGATGATCAAGGATACACATTATTAATACATTTATTACCAACCTGAGAGTTTGTCCACTGGTCATTTGACAAGACGAATGACATCTTTATTTGTGCCAGCTCAACATCACGTAGGATCAGTGTTGGGGAGAATACTTTGCAAATGTATTCAGTTACAGAATACTGAATACCTGTTTCAAAATGTATTTTGTACTGTATTCCGTTACTTTGCTTAATCCTGGTACTGTATTCTGAATACTTGGAATACTTAGAATACTTCCCCTATAAAACACGGTTTAAGTCTATTGCAACGTGATGTTCTTGATGTTCATTGCACTCCAGATGGAAAGCTCTTAACATGAAACCCACAATTGTGGGGAAACCACAACAACATCATCAAGCTAGCGTCATTTCAGATACAACACTGACACTGTAAATGTGAGAAATGACAGAACTAACACGATACAGGCTGTTAAATAAAGCACTAGGGAAGCAAAACTAGAACGATAAAAATAACTTTAAGGTGTTTCTTCAGATTAGATTAGAGTCTTTGGATGCAGCTAGTAGGTTGTTAGCTGGCAGACAAAGATCGCACTGCACCGTCTTATTTCGCTCTCCCCGTTCCTTTTTTAGAATGAAAATTAGCTTGAATTTCCAGGACATGAATGCACTTATTCCTCCACTGCTGGTAGGTTGATTCAGCTGCGGTTGTGCCTCCAACCACTCCATCTCATGGTCTGAATCCATACGAGGCTAGCTGCTACCTGTTACTACCAGCTGGTCGGGAGTGTACCCACGTGTTTTGGTAGGGTTGTTATGGTAACGGAGGCATGTTGTTTAGGGGCATTATGGGATAGATAACCTACACAACATGGAGACACAAGTATTCCAAGTATTCCAATGGTATTATGAAAGTAACTCTATTCTGAATACCATGCTTAAAAATAGTAACTGTACCGGAATACAGTACTTCAAAATAGTATTCTAAATACAGTATTCTAAATACATGTATTCCGATACTACCCAACACTGCGTAGGATCATGTAGGATCACTGAAGTACAACGTAGTTCTGTCAATCTGTGCTCGATTATTTTGTAGCTTTCTCGAAGACCCGAATGTGTGACCCAAAAAAACTGAATTCAAGAAGTGAAACTGCATCGTACAGCTGAATTTGAATTGTGACTGAAGCTGAAAATATTCTAGCTAGGTTTTCAATAGGATGAAATCCTGTTTCAAAGCAACTGCATTCAGTTTCAAAACATTAAATTCTGCTTCAATTTAAAGATTTCCAAACCAATACACTGGGTTTCAAACTACACTAATTCAGGCTCTGTTTATAAAAGCATTTATTTAAGTTGAGCAATTCAGATTCAATCTGAGCAACAAAAAATCAAATATAACTTATTCAATTTCAGTTTCTGGTGGCTCAAGGTTCTGCCCATATGCTGCACTGTGTAATCTTCAAATAAGCTAGGTATAGCTAGTATTTTACACAAACGTCTCAGAGCTCTTACCCCTCCCATCGGGTATAATCCCTATGCCGTGCCTCCCCCGGTCCCGGACATGGGGCCATGCATTGCCACAGCCGTTGAAACGCTATGCTAACGTTCCCCCCGGTTTTTCCTCTTTCTACGTCCAAATGTGTTTTGTTTTCTGCTAGCTGAAAATGTGTTTTTCTTTTTGGGACTCTGGTATTTTTTTCCTAAAATTGAAGCGCTAACAGCCGGTTGTTTCTGTCCTTCTCTCATTTCCAGGATGTTCTGCTTTAAAATTCTCCAGCACACATTAATAGAGGATCCAAGCAGTGAGGAAGTGAGGCGCTTCAGCGAGATGTCCGGATTGTCCAATAGTTGCTTTCGATCCGAAACATATGATTGGCTGAGGTTTTTAGAGAGGGAACCACCTCATCAATTTATTTCGTTTTTTTAAATTGCCACAATACATTTATAGCTATACTATGTTAGAATGTTGTTAAGAGGCATGAAGAAAAAAGTTTTAAAACAATATCAGAGAGCATAACAGCATGAACCCATCAGTTTTATTGAGGAATTTCATTAATGATGCACACTTAGGTGTCACAACAAAGAGAGCCCCCAAGTATGCGTAGACAAGGTTTACTTGGTGTAAAGGGTTTAGATAACAATGCTGGACAGTGTCTCAATTTGTGGAACATAAGAAAATTAAGGTAAATCCTGCACAAAACAGGACATCTGGTCACCCTATAGGTACCAGATCTGCTTGGGGGGCAGTGTGCAGATCTGGAACTGGACTGGGAGTGAGTCGCACCAGCTCACATGCTCCCTGAAGCGCAGCGTTAGAGCCGAGTCTGGGAAAGGAACAAACCATTTCTCAGACAGGGGAGGTTTGCTGTGTTTTTGTTGTTAAAATATAACATTTCAACCGTATACTGTATGGTTTTTAGTGTTTTTAAAAAGGTCATAGAGTAAAAAAATAAAGTAAAAATCTCAACTTTTAGGGGTGCGGGGATTTAATTTAGGGGTGCTTCAGCACCCCCCAAAATGGGATAAAAACACTAAAAACTTTATTCTTATCTACATTAATGATACAATAATGATTGCCAAAACTGCTGGTATTTCTCAGATCCATCTGTATGCTGATGACATCATACTGTCAGTTGGTCCTTCTCCCAGCAATGCAGCATCTTCTCTTCAGCTCAGTTTCACCTGAGCAATTCTTTCACAACCTCCATCTTTGTCTTAATGCAAAGAAGGCCAAATGCGTCATCTCTCACACTCACCACTGTGGTCTCTGTAAACTTGTGGGCTGGCCCTCCCTTCATACCCAGACTCCATCACTGACTTTCTATTGTCTAGAAGATTATTCAGGACAATACTCCTCTCTATCTGTCATCTCTTCTTTACCTTATATGTGGCTAATCATTTCCTCTGCTGTCTTTGGCCGTAAATCCTTGAGTTTTGCCTCAGCGTGCGACTGGAACACTTTACAAAACACACTTAAACATGTTACTTTACAATACACACACACACACACACACACACACACACACACACACACACACACACACACACACACACACACACACACACTGCCTCTGGCACAAATCAATAGATAGGAAAAAATACACTTCCATTTCATTAAGATAACAAAAACACTTCATCTCCCTCCCTCCCTCCCTCCGTTTGTAATCCTCCCTCCCTCCTTTATCCTTCCTTCTGTCTTTCATCCATCCTTCCTCCCTCCTCTCCTCCCTACCTCCTTCCCTTTGCCATCCTCCCTCCCTCTATTATCATTCCCTCTCGCTGTCTCTCATCTATCCCTCCTCCCTCCTTCTCTCCTCCCTCCCTCCCTTCTCCTTCCCTTGCTCCCTCCTCCCTCCTGCACTGCGGTCTGTGTCTCTCCCCTCTGGGAGAGGCATGTTGTCTCTAAGAATCTGGATCTAATCGTTTCACAGATCGCCTCCATGTCTTTATTTGTCGTCCCTGGAGCGTGTTCTCACTCCCCCCGCATAAACTCCCCCCTCTGAAACGCCGTCTGGGGAGTTTCTCTGCAGCCTGAATGTGTTTGCTGCAGGCAGTTTGACTTCTGGGTTTGACATCGTCGTATGAACGGGTCAAATACACCACCGATTGTGTCTGAGCGAGCAACAATACAGTAAAAATAAATAAATTACACCAAAGCAGCTAAAAGAACCAGTAAAGTAAGTAAAACCAGTACCTGACTGGTCTGAGAGCATGGGACAAAATAAAAACAGACTTCTAAAGGGAGAGTCTGCAAAATGTCTCAAAACATTCAAATGGTTTTTCAGTTACCTCCTGAGTTTCAGGGCCACTTTCTAATGTTGCTGAAATTTTGAATATGTTCAAAAATATATTCAAGATAAATGTCCCATCTAAATATTTCACAGGCATCTGGAACCAATCTAGAACCCACCTGGAACCTATTTACCTAAGTTCAATGTTTTTTGTCCCTCATATCAATTATTACATAGATTCGGAAATATAGGAAATAGAATATTACATCAATAAAATACTTTAAACAGAAGTGTCAGGCCTCTGAAAGTCTGTTCATTTTAATGCACTCAGTACTTGGGTCTTAGTCTCTTTTTGCATGATGTGCTTATGTGTTTAGCATGTGCTTTAATTCAAAGCAACTTACAAATGATGATATAACAAATCAGTTACCATCGAGTCTAACAATAAACTACTGGGGCGAACACTATTCAGGCTCTGCCAGAGATCACAGGGGTCACAGCATATGAGAAGAGTTTAAGCATGGAGGGAAGTGCACAACGAGAGTACAGTAGAGTAGGTGCTAGTCTAGAAGTTGCTTTCTGCAGAGCTGGGTCTTCATGAGGTTCTTGATGATAAACAGAGATGACCTCATTCTGGTAGCTTGGTAGGTCATTCCACCATCATGGAACGACACATGAAAACAGTCTGGATTGTCTTGAGAGTGGTGTAGACACCGAGCTGATGCTTCTTTGATGACCAAAGTGACTGAGTCATGACAAAAGCCTTTGCATTCAAGTAGATGAGAGCCATTCCATTCAGGACTCTGTAAGATAGCATCAGTGACCTGAATTGGATGAAGGTGTGCTCTTTTACTCTGATTAAAGACCAAACATGCCACCACATTCTTGACCATTTGTAGAGGTTTCACAGTCCAGGCTGGGAGACCAGTAAGGAGACCATTGCTCACCAAAGCTGAAGCTCACTAACATTTATGGAACTGTGTGAAAACAAATGGCACCTCCAGAGACATCCAACTTCCTGACAACGCTGACCCGAGTGAGTCCTCGTGGCTAACACTCTTGTTAAACACACACATCAGGTTCAGTTCCTGCCTCAGCCAGGTCGTAACCTTTCAAATGTCCTGAGGACCATTCCATCGATCAGCTGCAACATGAACCACCCTGTCGACCTTTCATCACTAGAGAATGTTCTCTGCTGTAACCAATCAAAGTGTGTGTTTGTATCAATAAATTGTTACAGCGTCACTTGTAGTGATAAAACATTCATGAGACAAACCAAAGGTCAACGTTAGACCAACCTTTAATTGTTTCAGCCACTTCTGATCAAAATCATTTCCAACATCAGACAGAACGAATGAAACTATGTTCTGGTTAAAAACCAGAAACCAGATAATACATTAAAAATCTAATAGGTTAGACTTTAATTGAGTTAGGCTCCACCCTCAATCAAGCTCATCCTGATTGGGTGATTCCACATTAAAAGTTCTCAGTTAGATAAATAGCATTTTGTGTGTATGTGCGCGTGCGTGCACGTGCGTGTGTGTGTGCGTGCACGTGCGTGTGTGTGCGTGCGCGCGTGCGTGCGTATGTGTGTGTGTGTTAAAGAGTGAGCATGCTCCTGGTTAAAGCTGAGATTTCCCATCATTCATCACCTCCTGATTATCCTCCTCCAGGGTAGCAGGAGTCACACCTCTGTAGTGCAATCAAAGATGATTAGCCCATTAGCATATTTCTTGCTGATCTTTTACTTCACACTACTGTGCATGCACACACACACACTCACACACACACGCACACAGGTCTATGCTGATAAACTCCTGATGATTTCTTGTATATTTTAGGTTTTTCAGGTGATTTCTGATTTCAGGAAGTTCAAATCATCTTTATGCTCAGAAACATCTGATAGACAAAAGCTTCATCAAACCTCCTCAGACTGACGTTACAAATGTACTTTAGTGGACAGGAAGACAGCAACAGACTTTAGGATGAAGCATTTTTCTTTCTGCTGTTTTTTTTGCCTCTGCTGTTTCTTGGCGAGCCCTTGCTGTCGGGACAGATCTGCTCAGTATGGCATCGCAGAGCAGCTTATCAGCTCTGGTCCAAGTCACATGGCCAGGAGTCACCAGACTCCAGTTTCTTTTCTTCCTTTTTTTTTTTTTTTTTTGCTGATTGTGGATTCCTCCTGCTGACATCAGCATCGTGGTCTCTCTCAACCCTTAACACGACCTGGACTTTTAGAATTGGTGTTTTCATTTTGTTGGTTGTACGTTTAACTGGTTGGTTAAAAAAAAACACAGCTTTTTTCCCAACAGTTATTATTACTTTTTAAAAATATTTCTTTTATTTAAAACCATCACTGATGTGTGAGAAAGTGATCCAGGTTTGGTTTAACAGCAACCAGAACTTTTCATCTCCCTGATTCCTCTCAGTGAACTCCTTCTCCCCTCTGCTACAGGGTGAGCAGCGTCTGGCTCACCAACAAGAACTCAGTCAAGCACAGGAAAACCACCTGTCTAAAACACAGCCCCCAGGAAACCCCCCACCCCACCCCCATACATCCCAGTTCACCTCCAGTCCCCTCAATGCATCCCAGTACACCCCTAGTCCCTTCCCAGTAAGCCCCCAGTAACACCCTGCACAAGTCCCATATGGTACATTATAAATACAAATGCAGAAGAGAATTTGCCCACATTAAGTTAAAATCATCAGTTATGGTGCATCAGTAGGAAGTGTCCAGTGATGTCATGTTGTTTAACATTCAGGATGAATGAACAGCTTCAGGTGAGATCAGACTGTTTCAGTTCAGACTCTAATGTTTTCCAGGCAGAGGAGGCAGCAAATCTGAATGCTGCTCTTCCTAAATCAGTCTGTGGACAATCAGATGACAACAGAACACACTGAAGTATCCAGATCCAGAACGCCCCTGTAATCAAGTGACAGTAAGAAGGTGGCTGATACAAGGAGTTCACCAGACTTTAGGGAGAACAGGAGTTGTACATATTTTATGCTTATATATGTACATGTTTTGTTTTGACATCCAGTATGGACAGCAAAGTAAGAATTTCATCGTGCAGAGAAAAAACGTTTCTTTACGACAATAAATCTTTGAATCTTGGAATAAAACCTGAGATTTAACCTCAGTTTACCAACAAAATTAGCAACATGTTCTATAAAAGAGAGCCCAACTAGTGACTGACAATTGTTTTGCCTTTAAGCCGATGTTAAAAACTGAGTGACCCTGTGCATCAGGTGTACGAGAGAACACCATAAGCTTGGTTTTATGTACATTTAGACCAGCTTCACTGACTGCAGATGAGACTGAATGGATCTGAAAGAGGTCTGAAGAACCTGTGAAGCCTGAGTAAAGCAGGGCGAGCTGCAGTAGAGAACGGTGTCATCGGCATAGAGGGGTACATGACGTTTGACAGCTTGTCGCACAGGTTGTTAATGTGATAGAGAATAGAATGGGTCCTAGGACTGAACCCTGTGGTACTCCTTTAGAGATGAGGAAGTGGATCCAGCCCTTTGGACACTGTGATCTGTCTGATAGTCAACAGATGCCGTTCAGGAGTAATGTTTTGATTTGATTGGTAGTTCACCTGATTTAGAGGAAGGGAAGGTTTTTTGAGCAGCAGTGTAACCTGAGCATGAGGTGGGAAATGTACCAGATGTTAGTGAAGCATTAATCAATGTGTGACTGCTGCAGCTACTGTAGGAGTGATGGCTAGGAGTAGCTTAGTCAGAATGGGGTCCAGCAGGCTATAGGTGAGACGTTTATACTCTATTCTCAGCGAGAGGGTAAATGAAGAGAATGATGCAGTAAATGTAAATGTCTCTCATTTGTATAGCGCTTTTTGAAGTCAGTGGACTACAAGGCGCTTTACATCAGTCCTTCACATGCTGATGGAGTTACAGAGGTGAAGCGACCAGACACTGAGGCGCCACCAGCCCTCTGACCACCACCACCAGTAGGCAATGAGGGTAAAGTGTCTTGCCCAAGGACACATTGACAACAACAAGGGAAGAGACAGGTGGTGGGGGGTTGGGGGATGTCCAGGAGACCTGCTCTGTGATTTGGGGAAAGCAGTCCAGGTGCACGTGACAGGACTCAACCAATCACAGCGTCACAGTATCGAAAGGTGAAATCTAGAGGTGATTCAGGGTTTTCAGTCTCAGCTTCTAAACTTTAAAATGAACTCCCACTGATGTGGGACAGGATCCTTCACGGTCTTCAGTCCAGAGTGACTCCTGTTGGATTGCTGCTGTTTTAACATTTTGTCTGTTTTTTATTGTGATGGTTGATTTAAGTGTGCAGCACTTTGGTCAATCCTTGTATTATTTTAAAGTGTTACAGAAATAAAGGTGTATGCTACAATAAGCCCCAGTGAGGCTAAAACAGGATGCAGCGTACTTTTATTAAACTGTTTCCCTTCAATGAGAAGGACATCCAGGTTTTCTATAAACAGGTTTTTAAGGCTTTAAAGGAGAAAAGAGTTGTTAATGCATCATGAGACAGGCAAAAGGGTTAAATATTTACCTTGTTTTAGCTTGATGCACAAAGAAAAACATGAAAATGAGTCTCCTACCCTCCTGTCGTGATGCGTTTGATTATTTAATATTTAGACTTTGGTTTTAAATGTACGCATTCCACGACCCTAAATCATGTTATTAACTTTATAAACAGACATTTTAGATTACACTTTATTTTTGTTTCTGAATTTATGATGTAATCTGTTCTGTTTTAGCCTTGTTTGTTTTTAGGAGTCCCGAAGACTGCTCTAAACACCTCTAGGATCTACAGCAGCATATACACTAGGATCGTCCACTACCTAAAGGCTGCCAGGAGGTCACTCAGTGACCTGGGAACCTTATCATGACAATGACATCACAGTTTATCGTTACATTTATCTGTTATAAATATGCTGGCAGCTTAACTTGAGAGACACATTCCACATTATGTCTAAAATGATTTTTACATTATGCTTCTAGTGCAAGGGTTCAATGTTTCTTATATCCTAACAAAAAAAGGACTCTGAAATCTTGGTTTATTTTCCCACTTATAAGTGCGTGCGCGTGTGTGTGTGTGTGTGTGTGTGTGTGTGTATTTTTATGTGTCAAACTGAAACATGTTGCTAGTATTAAATGTGAGCTTTTAACTCCAAACATTTTAAACAAACTATTATTATATTAGAAAGTCACATAAAGAATAACATTTTGACCACACACTCCTCTGCTGTCAGTTTAACTAGCAGTAGCCTCAGAATAAACATGAAAACATCAAACACTCACAGAGCAAACGGCGCTTTTCATACAGGCGGAAAAGGATAGATTTGGAAAAAGCTGTACCTTTGCTTTTAGCTAGAGGAGCAGGAGGAGGCGAGAGTCCACGGCCCAGAGAGGGAGGAAGAAAAGGAGGAAGAGTCAGATCATCAGCCAGCAGAAATCATCACAGAACATCTAAAACATGAAGTCTCATCATGGAGCAACCAGAGCAGCAAAAACAGAACTGATAGAGGGGAAAAAAATCACTCTACTTCCTGTTCAGGAGCAGAAAAGATCTGCATCCTTTCATCTTCTGCTGGAAACTCCAGTTTAGTTTAAAGAGCTCCAAACATTTACTCCACCTTTAACGTTCATCCTGTTTTATTCCTTTACAAAATCAGATTAAAGACGTTTATTTGGAATTAAACTGATCAGAATTCAGTTTTCAGTTCTGTAGTTACTGCAAAGTTTTTAGGTAAAAATGATAAATTTGATCAAATTTAACACCTAAAATTTCACACAAACATGCAGATTTGGGTTGTTTCACATCCAAAATTTAATACAAATATCTGACTTATAACAATCAAACACATAAATGAATAATAGAAATTACATAATAAATCATTTGACACCATCTCTTTGTTTTGTTGCATAGATTAATAAAAAAGGTATTTCATCAAAAATATTCAAATGAAATATTTTATAATGATTCAGTTAGGTGACGTGAAAAACCCGTCTGCTTCCTAAAAGATGAATTTCATCATGTGGCCTTCAGCTTTTAGGATCATGAACTCCAACACACAACGCACACAAACGCAAATCAGAACGTGCTGCTCCACGTCACAGACAGAGCAGAGAGGAGGAGGAGAGGAGGAGGAGAGGAGGAGAGGAGGCGTACCTTGTTCTGCCATCATGTGTGCGAAGCCTTGAGTGGGAACAAAGGAGGACAGAGAACTCTTAGAATCAATACTCTCTGGTATTGAGATGAAACATGATATTCCCAGGAGGAAATCATGACATCAGAAGTCAAACTCGTCCTGAAACTTCCTGACTGAACAGGAAGTTTCCTAAAACAAAGCCACACGTTTCCCCTTGAATCCACTGAGGATTCAGAACCAGAACTCTCACTGACCTGCAGGCTTCTACCTCAAACCTCAAGTTACTTTTAGTCTCTTTGGAAGCAAAAACAAGTTTGAACAATGGTGTAATCAATTTTTAAATTGTTCAAATTGTCAAAAAAAAAAAAAAAAAACTAATACAGGAAAAATTTTAAGTTCAATATTTACTTTTTAGCTCAAATCCAGCTTTTTATAGCAAACTGTTACCAGTGAGCTTGTCTAAGAAATGTTTCTCACAATCATTTAGTGTGTAGACCTTTCAGGAAAACACCAAAGTACCAGAGTACACGGTCTGGAGGGTAACCTGGGTTTGGCCCTGGAGCCAGGCCTGGGGTTGGGGCCTGTGAGCGAGTTGGGCTTTAACCCATGGGGCCAGGCCAAGCCCAAACCAGTTAAATGGGCTCATCCACCTGTGGACCCACCACCTGCTAGAGCAGGAAGGGTCCGCTGGGATGTGGATCAGGTAGCAGAGCAGCACTTTGGTGGTCAGATCCCTGGATGCTAAAATTGAGGGTCTCCAGCTGGCAGGTACCAGGGGGCCAAGCAGGCTGCAGCAGTGGTAGTTACTGAGGCAAAATCTCAGGCATGGGAGGAGTTTGGAGGGACCATGAAGACAAACTATCAATCAGTCCAAAGAGGTTGTAGTGAACCATCCAGTGCCTCAGGGGAGGAAGGCGGCAACTCGCTCACAGTGTCTACAGTGGGGACGGGGAGCTGCTGACGTCAACTAGGACTATAGTCAGGCGGTGGAAGGAATACTTTGAGGAGCTCCTCAGTCCCACTGACTGGATGGACTGTCCAGTCTCTGGGACAGAAGTCTCTGAGGTAGTCAAACAACTACACAGCAGCGGAGCCCTGGGGGTGGATGAGATCCATCCTGGGTATCTCAAGGCTATGGATGTTGTAGGACTGTCTTTGATGACATGTCCCTGCAACATTGCGTGGTCATCGGGGGCAGTTCCTGTTGAGTGGCAGACCGGGGGGGTGGTTCCTATTTTAAAGAAAGGGGACCAGAGAGCATGTTCCAACTATAGGGGGATCACACTCCTCAGTCTCCTTCAAAAGGTCTACTCCAGGGTACTGGAGAGGAGGGTCCGGTCGATAGTTGAATCTCAGATTGAGGAGGAGCAATGTGGTTTTCATCCTGGCTGTGGAACTGGACCAGCTCTTTACCCTAAGGTGATGGATGGGAGTTTGTCCAACCAGTCCACATGTTTATTGGATCTGGAGAAGGCTTATGACCGTGTCCTCAGAGACACCCAGTGGGGAGAGCTCCAGGAGTACGGGGTAGATAGCCTTTTGTTGAGGATCTGCTGCTCCTCCACATGAAGAGGAGCCAGCTGTGGTGGTTCATCTGGTCAGGAGGCCTCCTGATGCCTCCCTAGGCCCTTGGATTGACCCAGGAGACACTGGAGGGATTAGATCTCCAGGCTGTTCTGGGAACGCATTGGAGTCCCACTGGAGCATCTCTTATTTAAAGTCACTTTTTATTCAATTTAATAGATTTTTTATTATTGTTTATAACAAAGAAATTACTTTTTTTAAATCTGATTTTTCTGAAGCTGGAAGCAAAGATGCTTATCACTAATCTTTTATCTGAATTAAAACAAAACTTTCTACAGATTCTTCCTGTTTAAGCTGCTGATCTAAACTGATCTGTTTGTAAAATGTAAAAATTCTGCTGCACAATTCTGTCTGTGTCAAATAATTCAAGGTTTCCATTTAAACTCACCTGGAACTTTTTTGCTGACCTCTGCAGTGGAAAGAGAGAGAGAAGAAGCAAACAATCCAGCATTAGAAACACACTTTGTTCTTGCATGTTGACCATCATGCAACTGATTCAACTCTTCACGGTCAATGCAGATGGCCGGCAGCCTGCTCGCCCATTTGCATCTCCTTTTCAACCCAGAACATTAAACAGTGAGGAGATAAAGGAGCAACGTTTGGTGTGAAACCATCATTCAGAGTCACTGGAAGTCTTTTTTTTATCTTCTGGAGGAAACAAAGAGACACAAACGGCCCCCAAATGAACTGAACATGGAATCTAATCCAGACCTGTTGGGTTAATGAAGCTGCTGCAGACACTTCATTCAGTCGGGAGTCAAACCTCCAGTGTTGCTCTGGAAATGATCAAAATCCACAGAAAAACTTTTCTATTTTCTTTTTTTTAATGTTTTTGGAAATAAATGAAGATTTTACCTAGATGGAAAGTTTCAGTAACCATGAACTTTACTCTTTAACCAACAGAAAGCTGCTTTCATCAAACAAAAGTAGACACTAAAGTCCTGATTGAATGTCTGACTGGATAAAAGCGCACAGGTTTTGATTAAAGGAGGAAAATCCAAGTCATTATTAAACTTTATATCAGTGTCTCAGCACTAAAATCAACCCCAAACGAGCTGGTATTTCATCTTTGTTCGGTTTTGTTCTCCAGATAAAGACGATCAGCTGGTAAAAGAAGTCACAGTTAGTTCCTGAGCCGGTGTTTAGGCTGATCTAATTGACTTGAGATGCATTAAATGTTCAGCATGTGGATTAATTATGGAGTTAATAAGAACACAGGCAGATGGAGGCTGATTTGGTATTCATTAGATCTGAGATCAGCTTCAGAGGGACGTTCTCTGTGATCCTACATGGTTCAGATCAGATCCGGTCGTTTTCTCTTTGGGTTTCATCACCAGTGCATTTCAACACATCCAGCCTGAATCTGTAGCCTAAACATAAAAACAAAGGGGTTTAAAGTAAAAAAAAAAAAGTTTAAAAACTGTAAAATATAGAAGTATTGTCATCCATTAGCCTCCAGTAAGACTGAAGGTGGACTTTAAATAAAAACAATCAGGAACTTCCTGCTTCTCTTAACGTTTTAGGAAACAAAAATGAGTTTTAAGACAAACAAATCAAAGTTTTGATGCCTAAATAAGTTTTTATGAACAGCAAATAAAACCAATATAATTTAAAATGATGACATTTAGAACCAGAAGATCACCTCAGAAACATCAGATGAACTTTTCTAGTTGAATTTTTCTTCATTTAGGATCCTGAGTTTAGTTGTCGTGATCAGCTGTTCTGACTCCTGCTTCCTGTTTACCTGAGTTTGTCGCTTGGAGGTGAAGGAGAGTTCATGAATATCTAATAGAGTTCAGAGAGCAGAGGGACGTTTAAGTCAGACCTGTAAAGGATCTCCATGTCTCAGAAGAGCCTCCTGATTCATTTCACACAGATCAGCTCTCCAACACTTAGACAAACTTATTTATTCATCAGTGGATACAAAATCCAGGAGATCTGCTTTAATTCAACCCCACAGGTGAGGTGGGGACAGATGTGGATTCCAGCTGGAGGTGGAGGACTTAAAGGATGATTCATGATGGACTGGATGAACTCAGTGAGCAGAAATTAATCAGGTTTATTTCTGCTGCTTAAATATCTAATGGATTACTGGTTATCTGGATCCTCAGTCATCAGATACTGACCTATAAATAAGCTCACTCCAGCTATTCTTCATCATGTTTAAGACATAACACATATCATCTGTTATTCCCCATTGAAAATACCAGAGGCAGACTAACAAGGACTCCACAAATGGAGGGTACCCTGAGCTGCTATTTGGTAGTCAGGACCCGTTCACTGAACCGAAGGTGCAGGGACTCTACCCTTTCATCCCCCGCAACAAAAATCCCACCCCAGGAGAGTCCACCCCCTCACTGTGTGTGGAGGTGAGTCCGACTCTATACCACTCAACCTCTCCTCCAGCTCCATCCTCACAGCGAGGTCACGTTTCATGTAGCCAGTTTCTGTGTCCAGGGATCAGACCACCAAAGCTCCTTTCTGCGACCCGATCCACATCACACCAGACCCTTCAAGCTTCTCATGCAAGTGCTGGGACCACAGGTAGTTGAACCCATGTAACGTTCTGGGTCCCATGGGCAAATCCCCAGACCACCAGGTGCTCGTTCAGGGGCCCCAACCCCAGGCCTGGCTCCAGGGTGGGACCCTGGGCGCTCTCTGGGCCAGGTGGGTACGCTAGTGTTTTACTCATAAATAGTCTTGTGAACTGTTCTTTATCTCACCCTTCACTTGGTAACAGATCTCTATGGAGACCAGGATCAAAGTGCCCTGGAGCATAGGGAGTAGGAATGCTCCTCACCACTGGAAGGTGGAGGTAAGAGGAGTTAAAATGACAAGAAGAGACCAATGTTTCTATATTCAATATTTTCATTAAATTTCAGGTTAAAGTTGTATTTATTTATTTTACCCTTTAAAAAGGTTCCTTGTGGTAAAAATGAAAAGATGATATTTATTTATTTATTGACTTATATTTAAAGAGGATAAAAACCCCTTGAGATGAACCATCTCGTTTTCAAGGGGGTCCTCTTTCAAAGCTACAAAACAGTATATGACAGCAAAACACAAGTGTTTATAAAGAAAATAGAGAAACTAAAATACATAAATCATAGTAACCACAACTAAATCAACTAAAAATAAAACATTTAAAAAATACTAACGATTAAAATAATAATAAAAATAAATAATAGATAAAAAATCAATTATTTGTGCTACACTCAGAGTAGAAAATAACTTCACTTCATAGGTATGATTTAAAACAACAGGTACAAACTAAAGACAAGTACAATTACAAAAAGATGCGACATGCAAATAAACCATGTTTTTAAATAATCTAAAAGAAGTAGTCGACCTGATTTCCACAGGGAGCCTGTTCCAATCAACTGGAGCTTTAACAGAAAAAGCTGTTCTTCCAGCTTCTTTCTTTCTTTTTTTTTTTTTT
>SSNR01000032.1:308319-319993 GCA_006937965.1 Callopanchax toddi | reverse complement strand
GTGTTTTAAATGGACAGCGCAGAACAAAACGACAGATACTATTATAGACAACATCTAGCTGATGAAGACAAGTGACAGTGGCATTTTGGTAAACAGTATCTGCGTAATCTACAATTGGAAATAAAAGTTGAATTGCAATATATTTTCTCACTGTAAAATCAAAACAATTAACTGATTGATATAATATTTTTAATTGAAAGTTGACCTTACCAGTGATTGTTTGGATATGAATTTTAAAAGACAGATCGGATTTGAGCCAGACACCTAAATATTTAACTTTATCAACACATTGCAGAGGTGACGAGTCTAAAAATTGTACGTTTAAAGTTCCTATAGGAGCTGAGGAAAGCTTATATTTCTGAAAGAGTATTGAATAGGATTTAGATTTATTAAGAATGATCTTATTACTAACTAACCAGTGCTGTAAGCTGTCAAAATTAAATTGAAGACACTCCTGTAGTTCAGATATGGTAGGCTTGGAACAGTATAAGATTGTATCATCTGCGTACATGTGGACAGAACACGTGGAACAGCAGAGAGGGAGATCGTTGATAAAGATTGAGAACAGTAACGGCCCGAGTGAGGAGCCCTGAGGCACACCCCTCGAGATTCCCCGTATCTTAGAGTTAACTCCTTTTACGGAGACATATTGAGAGCGATGGTGAAGAAAGGAATTAAACCAAAGTAAAGAAGTTCTATCTAAACCAATTGCATTTAACTTATCCAGGAGTAAATAATGGTCAACCAGATCAAAAGCTTTAGTGAAGTCCAGGAAAATCGCACCTGAGAGTAAGCTCTCATCAAAACCTTGGGATATGTCATTAACAAGTTTGGTTAAAGCAGTAATAGTTGAGAAGTTTTTCCTAAATCCAGATTGAAACGGAGAGAGTATATTGTTTGCATCAAGGTAATTATATAACTGATTAAAAACTAACTTTTCAAAAACTTTAACAACTGAATTTATTAATGCTATGGGCCTGTAATTGTTAAGATCACATGCATCCCCTCCCTTAAATAGAGGAAATATCTTAGTGCGTTTCCAAGCTCCTGGGACTATATTTAATATTTTTGTTTGTTTTATAATAGGATTTATTTATAGACCCAACTGAAGTTTAAAGGCTCTCAAAGGTGAAAGCAGCAGGACTTTAACAGCCTTTCAAAATAAAACATTAAAATCTTCATCATCAGACTTGATTTCAGCAGCAGCCATGTTTTAGGTTGAAACAAACCTACGAGCAGCTGGACGAACAGCGAGGGAGTCTGGAGCCATCTGCTCTCGTTTGGTGGTCAGGAGACTAAATCTGTTGGACTGAAGGTTAGAGATGCAGACGGGTCAGAGAGGAGACAGAAGCAGGACGGGCTGCTGGGTCGTCTTTAAGAAACAGCGTCTGCAGGTTGTCTGTTTGTGTCCCAACAGGACTTCATTAGCTGTGGTCTGATGCTCCCCATCCTCCTGCAGGCCTCTTTAAGCTGAACGATGCCAAACCCTCTACTGGATCTCTGGATTGTTCGTCTAAATTCAGCAGCTTTCTACAGACAAACGTCCTCATCCATCACGGAGCTCGTAGTTTGAACCAGGTGGAAGGAAGTTATCTGCAGAAACCACTGGTTTAGTTTTAATGATTTTAAACTCCTGGGATGTTTTTAGACTTTTGATGACCTCCTTTTATCAAAGACTAGATGCTTTTAATCAACTGTTTTCTGCTCATAATAAAAGTTTATAAATTATATAAAGTGTGGAGATTTTAATGTCATCGGACTGTAAATGTTAAACACGTCACCTTTAATCTGGTGAGTTCAGTAAATGACCCGCTGGATAGTTTTAGCCAGATTTCATGTTGTTGTTGTCAAAATGAGCTCGTACCTGAGGACTCCCTGACAGGTGATATTTATATATTGTGTCTCCAGATGAACAGTTTTTAATTTAGTTTTAAAAACTGTAAAGAGAAAAGTCCTGGAACCTCTGATCTGTGAGTTTACAGAAAGGATGTTTTCATTTATTTATTTTTGTTTTATTATTTAGGATGTTTTTGTGTTTTTCTGTGGATTTTGAGTTTGTATGTTTCCCAGAAGATGAATCCGGAAGATTTTGTTTCCTGTTTCAAAGTATCTCGATGTGTTTTACATGAAAACACGTTTTTATTCAGCCATCATTAACTTGTCCTATGTTTGAGGTGTTTATTAAGACCTGTGGGAAAACCTGATTCACCATTTCCTGTCTTTGAAAACGTTACTGTTTAAACTAAAAACTTTCAGGTATGTCATCAGAGTGAAAAACAATCAGAATGTATGAAATCTGAAATCTGAGCCCATTCAGATCCATCAGGACAGATTCTCATCAGTAAATGAAGAAAAACAGTTTCAGGTGAACTCTGATGATTACGAGCAGCTGACATCCCAAAGGTTCAGATCTGGAATATTTCAAAACCACTGATGATCCTTAGAAAAGATCAAATTCTTATTCAGCTGCAGTGTCTCTGCATTAGAGGCCAGTGGGGCCAGGCCCCACCACCAGATGTCGCTGTGGAGCTCTATGTTTATTTTAAATAATCAGCAGGAAAGAATAGTTTGTTTTAGAGAAAACCCCATTCTGTTACCAAGAAGGTTCAGGTATAAACATTTGTTTAATATATTTTCCAGAATACTGACAAGCTCAGGAGGTTAAATCATCTTTAAAAACTGAAGTTGGGTCCAGCCCGGTCAGCATTTGTTTAAATAATGAACAGCTGACATCACAGTGGCAGCACGCTGTCAGTAGACAAACATGGGGTACAGAGCATGTTGCCCCAAACTCAGATCATCCAATTAAAATGTTGGAATATTACACATGATGTTACGTTTATGTTCTGTGGGATAGCAGTGCACCTCGGGCATTGGTTAGCTTGTTAGCTAGCAGGACTTATAAATATGAATTAAGTAGATTTTTTGATGATTTGCATTTTTTCTCCTCAAGAAACACTGGAAACACTGTTGAGTGACCCATTATTTGTAGTTCCATGTATAAAAAGGTTGGTTGCTTAGATTTAGATAAAATTGCATAGGGTGAACGTTTGTGCTATTTTATGTGGTTTTATTTATGTATTATTTATATGTATACTCATGTATATATAAATGCCAGGACACCACTGTTAATCAGTGATTAAAAAAGCAAAAGTTTGCTAGAGATTAACGTTAAAAAGACGAGTTCAACCTTCAGGAAATGAGTTCCTGAATTGAAACACACCAATTTATATCAGAAAAATTCAAAAATCTGTTTAAAGATCTAAAGGTGTTTTTCCTCTTAAAGCAGTCAGTAAAATGTTCTGATCATTTAAATTAAACAGATTTAAATAAAGGAGCCAATGAGGAGATTGGAATCGGACAGAATTCAGGACGATTGGTTGAATCTCTGACTGGTTCATCAGAAACTCAAGTATCCCATGTTGGTTTTCAGCCTGTGAACGCACCATTTTCAATCAGCTAAAACAGAAAATATTTTTCTTGGTCTGTGAACTCCCCATCACTAAGCGATAATCAAAAGAACATTTTTATCCCGAGAATTAAAATCTTCTAATGATTTAATGATTAGAAATCAAACATTTTCTGTTATTTCTAGTTCTGTGAGATGAATCTGTGTCAGCAGGTCAGAGCTGAACAGGAATCAGGAGTCGGGCCTCCAAACTGGAATCGGTGCATCACAGATCAAAAGTAAAGAAACAAATATTCAGTCAGAATGAGATGAAATGAAACTGCAGCTTCATTCACATAGAAATAAAATAAAATAGAGTTAGCGACACACTGTTTCCCTCAGAGGTCATCACGTCAGCTGCACATCCAATCAGCAGCAATGAGAAAAGGCCGGCCCCTCCCCCAACCCAGGACAGATTAAACACCCTAATCTTCAACTCCAGACTCGCAGGCCTTTTGTCGGAAGGCCGGGATTTGGCCTCAGCCCAGATGGGATGTAAATTCCACATCGGTGAGGTGAGCCACAGCGCTCCAACGTGGGAGATGGAAGGAGAAAACCAGCAGAACGAATACATTCCAACAAATTAACTGTGATCAGAATGAATTAAACAGAAACTTTCCATCTAAGTGGTATTGATCATCTCCTAGAGCTCAGATTATCATGTCTCCTCAGCAGCTGCTGGCTGCTGATTTAGAGAACCTGAGGAATGTGCATCGATCAGGAATAATTACAGAGGAGCCTGAATCCAACTCGAGTGCTTCAGGATTTCTGTTTCACAGAGTCTCCTCCGCTTCTCCAGGACGTTTCAGCTCAGAGGTTGAAAGCGTCTCATTTTTAACCAGCAGGGAGGAAACGAGTCAAATCCCTTTAATAGAAATCAGTTTGGATCTGGCAGCTCTGGAAAAGCTCCCAGCACAAAGAGATGTGATAGAAAAACACCTGCCGTCGTGTGATTGGCTGAAGAAAAGGAGCTCAGGAGGCTCCGTTCTCTCCAGAGGCGTCCTTATCACTGCCTGCAGGACCCATGCCATTAACCTGGGCCTCAATGGTTATCTGTGCTTTGATGAGCTTCCTGATTTTCACAGCAGGGACGTCACATAGAACCAGAGCGAGTAGAACAGCAGGATCAGCACACGGATAACACAAAAACATAAAACTGAAACCTTCCAACAAGGTGATGGATTCAAAGACCTGAAATCAGCTGTCCAAAGAGAGAAGAAGAACTCAGTGAAACTCAATCAACCCAAAGTAGAGCAGACTATTGATTATTCTTTGATTAATCCGTTATCAATAAGTCTAGATTTGATTTGGGTTTATTTTTCTGACCCTATTGTTGCTCCACTCACACAAGGAATAGTTTTCAAAGGAAAACGAGGTCTTTTAATCTAAAATATTATGACTAAAATGATTCATATTTAGATCTCCTGATTATCTTAAAGATTTTTAAAGCCAACTGGATTCTCTTTCTTCTTGCAGACATTTCACCTCCTCCAAGAAGCTTCTTCAGTTCTGAAACTTGAGCTGGAAGTATCAGGCTGATATAGTATAGTCAGAGACTCACACTGATAGGGTCATAGAGGTCACTAATGATGTCATCAAGGTCACACGAGTCCCTGGACCCACCCTCTAGTCAGTTCCCTGTTTGTGTCGTTATCTCTGATGATCCAAACGTGTCTTCAACAATGCCAGCGGCTCACTGTTTTGGTCACATGACTGGAGACAGGAAACGAGTCAAAGCTGCACTGTAGGTGTTAGAGATGAAACCTCGGGACACCTCCTTGGTTCAAAGTTGTTTTTTCATGTTACAACTAGATGGCTTCTCTCTCCAACATCTTACGGGGCAGCATGTATCTCTGTAGGTAGAGTGGCCAGTCTGGCAACCGGAGGGTCGCTGGTTTGATCCCAGCTCCGGCTGGGTTATTATGTCGTTGTGTCCTTGGGCAAGACACTTCACCCACCTTGCCTACTGGTGGTGGTCAGAGGGACTTGGAGGGTGTCGGTGCATGGCATCCCCACCTCCGTCAGTGTGCTGCAGGGCAGCTCAGGTTACAACACCAGTGTGTGAATGACTGTGTTGTACAGAGCTTTGGGGAGTGTAGAACACTCTAGAAAGTGCTCTGTAAATACAGGACATTTACCATCTGTCTTCCCTGTCCAGAATGAGGACATTGTTGTCCTCAAAGCAGTGATGTGTGATGAGGTTGATGACTCCAAAGTCCTGGACAACCATTCAATCATTGTCTTCTGGATGTAATTCAGGTAATGAACGTGTGACAATTCCACTAAAGTATCTCTAACTCTTGAAAGGACCATTGAAAATACTCAGGTGTTTAACTTTACTCCCATTTCCACTTCAGAGGTCCTGAGGACTCTAAAACTGTTCAATTCCAGAACACCAGCTAGATGGTCTCAAATTGGTCTTTCTAAATCTGCCCCCGTTACTCCTTGTAAGAGGAGGTGATCCTAGGTTAAATAATTACAGAAGGATCATGTAACTCCCAGTCCTTGAATCTCTGGTCAGTGAACAGGTCAAAGAATTTCTGGCCACCAACTCTTGTTTGTCTCCATGTCAGTCAGGTTTTCACAAAAAACACAGACCAGTTCCTGCTGCTGTGAAGGTTAGAAATTAAATAACAACTTTTGATAAGAAGCAGGGATGTTTCCCCCTCTTCATAGATTGTTCAAAGGCATTTAGTACTTTTGATTTTATTACTTTAAACAAATGTCTTTCAGCTATTGGTTGGCCCCAACAAGCAGTTGGATGGTTTGGAGATGATCTCACCAGCAGAACCCAGACAGTTCTTCATCTGAGCTACAACAAATGATAAAAGGTGTCCCTCAAGGTTCTGTGCTGGGCCCATTTCTATCTAACATTTTATAAATAATATTGGATATAATTTATAATATAATTTAAATGTAGAGAAAACAAAACATCTGCATTTTAAAGCTTCAAAACTCGTGAGATCTGCACTGAATGAAAAATCTTAACTACGGACAACAGATACAGTTGGTGTCTATTTTTAAATAACTATGATTTTTAATTGATTATCACCTGACTGTATAAGGAACATATTCAGAACCCAAAATGTCTTTTAGCACATGTTCGCTGAATGAGACCTTTGTTATTTTTATTACAGTGTTATGTTAATTTTGTACCATTATTATTAGAGACAGGATTAAACTGGAAAACAGTCAGTCTGTTTGTTTCCCTGCCCACCACCGTGGTTATTATTTGAATAAATGTCTTTTCTGAAGACAGGCTGCTGACATTCTTTCTTTCTGTCATAAGTTTGAGTAAATAAATCACTGCTGATCTTGGAAGCAGCTGGGAGAAGTCTATGTGAGCATTTAAAACAGCATTATTTATTATTTTTATCCATGGGCTACATATTTGACTTCAACCAAGCATTATTATTATTTAAGAAACTAAATCATAAGACCCCCAAAACAAAATCTTTAAAAAGGACTGGTGAAGGGCTCAGCCATCATCGGTGGTCAATAAATTCATCCAACTGCCCAACATTAGTGTACAGTATATGAGAGTTATACTGTGGTCTCCTTATGCATCATTGTGTACTCTATTTTAAAATTTACTGGACATCTTTATATGCATGGTGGCTCTGTCACTGGTACGTGTTTATCTATAAAACAATCCTGGGAACTCCTCCTTCTTATCTATCCTGTGTTTTAACTAGGAAAACTGGACCTTACAGTCTTAGATCCATGGATGTTCTGCAGTTTATTCACTGAACAGGGCCAGAAAACATTTATTTTTTTTGACCCCTCATGGAATAACTTTCAATCTAAGCTTCAACTTTAAATGATACAACAGGTCCTTTTCACCACAGAAGCCACCGAGCCACCACTTGTTTGGAATTGTTGGAATCTACCTAGAACTGGATGCGACCTGCAGCCTGTAGAACAGAGGGTGAGGAATCTGTCTGACAGGAAGCTGACGCAGCCTGAGGAAGCTGGTTTAGTCATGAGACTTCATTCTGACATTTCTCCACAAGAAATACCAACTGTGGACCTCATAATTGCCACTGAGTCAGCCATCAGGACCACCTACATCACTACAAGAGGTTCATCACCTCTACTAAGAGGAACCCAACAAGCACCTACAAGAAAAATGTCACCTACTGTTAGAAAAACTAGAAAAAGACAAAGTGATTGATGGAGCTTCATACCACAGACTATACTCTGGTGAACCCACTTCCTGCATACACTCTCCCAAAAGAAACATAAAGGAGAACTACTTAGACCCAGCAGCAGCATCAACTGTCACCTATGACATTGCTAAACATCTAATTATCCAAACTAGCAGACCACTGCTCCTCAAGTATGAGGATGAGTCAAAACCAGAGAAACTATTTCCCTAAAGGGTGACCGTGGCTCAGGGGAAGAATACTGTGCAGGAGGCCAGTGGCTCAAACCCCAGCTCAGGCCACACAAGATTTCCACAACAACCCAGGAACTACTTAGAGAAAATTTAGTCTTGCTTGAATTTTGAATGTTAAAAAAAGTAAATGAGAGTGAGGCCTGAGATTCACAAGAGGAACCAAAAACCCTCCTTCAGCATCAGGATCCTTTGGACACTCTAACCTGGACTCTGGGTTAGCTTCAGCCCAGTGAGACTAAAGGAGTCGGTAAACCAGAAGCAGCTCTGACTGCTGCTGAGTTTTACGGAGTTCTACTCATTCTTACATATTTTGTTGAGTTCTGCTGAGTTTTACTGAGTTCTGTTGTATAAATCATAAAAGTCATTTACCTTCTGTGCAGAAGCGGCCCTTGTATTCCGTTTTGGAGCAGTCACAGGTCGGTTCTCTGTCCACCACCATGCACGTTCCCCCGTTCTCACACGGGTTCACTGTGCACCACCCTTCAGTCTCCAAAGGAACCTTGAGGCTCCCCAGGAAGCGGGGCTGTGAGGTTCCGTATGTGAGGTCTGTGATTGTTCCCCTGAAGGGTTGCATGTTTCGGACTGTGGGCAGTGTGAGCGCCCCAGTGCGGATGTCCTGAGGCACTCCACCCAGGAACAGGTCGCTGACTACTTTCATGAACTGACGCTGAGGCTGCACTTTATCCGCCTTGACCTGGCCATCCAGAACCAGCACTGTGCGCAAATCATACCTGCGCAATGTGGTTGTGTGCCAGCTGCCATCATCCACCCGTTTGTTGGAGACAATGGTGGTCTCGGCACAGTCAATGCTGAAGCGCAGCTGCAGCCGGCCCTCCACCACTGCCAGCTGCAGGAAGTCACAGTAACCTCCGTCATCAAAGTACAGCAGCAGTGCCTCGGAGGCCTCCGTTTTCAGCTGGAGGCTGAGGTCACCGCGGGTGCTGGCATCCCAGCGGAGGTAGCGGGCCCACTGACCCGGTGTCCCTAAGAAGTCCAAACCCAGACAGGAGCCGAGGAGCAGCTGCAGCCTGAGAGAGAAACCCACCAGATCCATAGCTGCTAGGAATAAATTCATCCAGGAAATAGGAATCTTCTGGTTGAACTTCAGGAAACCACAGTTTTATCCACAATATGTGTTTAGATAAATATTTATTATTAAAAAATATGCTCTGGAAGGAAAAAGGTGCTAAAAGGATAACAGTCTTAGTGGTTAACAGTCTTAGTAAGAAGAAATTGTCCAGAGCTGCAAGGCAGTGATCAGGTGTTGGAATCGGTTTAGTTTTCACTTGGAGGTGAGGAAGAGGAGCTTCTTCAGTCTGTTTTACTCTTTAGAACAAATCAAGTTCAGGTTTTTGGTGTAAAGTCTGATGCTGTGGACTCCTCTAGTTCTCAGAGCAGCTGGAGTTTCCTCCATGGTGTCAGACGTGGAGCTGAGCTGCTGGTCTTTCTCAGGTTCATCGTTGCTGTCAGGAAAACAGAGAGGCAGAAGGTTAGGGTGAGTTAGTCCTGACCAAAACTTACTTCTTTCTTCTATCAACTGCAAATGTAACAAACAAACGCTTTGCTTCTTGTGGAGAATTTAACAACCCTTACTGTGTGGGCGGGGTTTAGACAGGCAGAGGGATTAGGGTCTAGATCAGAGAAGGCGTGAGGGGTGGGGTTTAGGTTAGAGTGAGGGGTGGGGTTTAGGTTAGAGTGAGGGGTGGGGTTTAGGTTAGAGTGAGGGGTGGGGTTTAGGTTAGAGTGAGGGGTGGGGTTAAGGTTAGAGTGAGGGGTGGGGTTTAGGTTAGAGTGAGGGGTGGGGTTAAGGTTAGAGTGAGGGGTGGGGTTTAGGTTAGAGCAGGGATTCCCAAACTGTGGTGCACGCACCCCTGGGGGTGCGCGAGCTGCCACTAGGGGGTGCGCGAGATGAAAACTGTAATGGCGGAAATTTGAAATAATGACACATTTACAGTGTTTTTTTCCCCACTCAGTAAAAATGTGTAAATAAACATGTATAGCATTATTGTGTGGAGCTGTGGGACAATATTTGGATGAACTCTGAGTCTTTTTTCTGTCAATCATGCTCTTTCGAGCAGACCTTTATTTTGAAGGCAACGATAACTTTCACTATTACTGTAGTTCCAGGGCAAAGTTGCGAGGGGCTGCTAGTCTGTTTACCTCTCAAATGGATATTATTTATTCAAAGAATTCTTCTTGACAGCTTGTACCAACTCTGCTGATTGATTCCATATGTGTCCTTTTTAATCAACTCCATGGTGAGTCACTTTCTTTGTTTCTTTTGTTTTTACTAAAGATGCAGTGCTACTTTGGGCGCTGGGTGTTCATTTTTACATCATTTAAAAACACTAAGCAGTTAGTTAAGCGAACCGTCAGCTTAAACCAGTGTAGTAACCTCCTGCTCACTTCCAAACATTTGATCAGCACTGCCCCATACACACCCGTCGTCTTTACTAGATAAGCGCATCACACGGAAATGCGAGGGACATTTACTGACTGTAGGACACCCGAATCTCACAGTAATCCTTGGTTACATATGATTTAATTATTAAACACTCAAAAGTATCGAAAATTTGTAACATTAATGATTCGTAGGTACCAGGAATTTGTTCAAATGTCAAAGGTCTCCATCCGGGGATTGGGGGTGCGCGAACACGGCTGGGACATAGAAGGGGGTGCGCGGCAAAAAAAGTTTGGGAACCGCTGGGTTAGAGTGAGGGGTGGGGTTTAGGTAAGAGTGAGGGGTGGGGTTAAGGTTAGAGTGAGGGGTGGGGTTAAGGTTAGACTTAGTGAGGGGTGGGGTTAAGGTTAGACTTAGTGAGGGGTGGGATTAAGGTTAGACTTAGTGAGGGGTGGGGTTAAGGTTAGACTTAGTGAGGGGTGGGATTAAGGTTAGACTTAGTGAGGGGTGGGGTTAAGGTTAGACTTAGTGAGGGGTGGGGTTTAGATTAGAGTGAGGGGTGGGGTTAAGGTTAGACTTAGTGAGGGGTGGGGTTTAGATTAGAGTGAGGTGTGGGGTTAAGGTATGGAGAGAAAACAGTCTCAATATATCTGTGCGTGTGTACTATTTGATTTGTAACTTGTGTTAACCTGTTTGTGTGTAACTTTGGGTAGTTGTAGCTGTACAACATGATTTGTAACCCGTAAATTACATTTTGTGTGTAACTTTGTGTACTTGTAAATGTGTCTTTAAATGCACACACAAATATCAACAAATCATAATTACAAAAAATATTTAAATACACACAAATAAAAATTACACAAACATTTAAATTCCACACACAGATTTTTTACCTTCAACCTCACAAATCTAATAATTACACCTACAAATAGTTAAATACATGTGTACAAATCACCTGTTACACACAGACAAAACTACATTTACACACAAATCAGTTTACAAGTGCACAAAGGGTTTTGAGACTCCTTTCACGCTTCCGGGAGCTCCACAGATTCGTGCGTAAGTGGTGCGTTTAAATGCTGGTGGAAAGCTGGGTCATTTGAATTTTCTTCAGAGTCTAGTGTCTTCCTTCAATACCTTTTGCCAGAGGGGCATAGACGTTTTTCTGTGTAATAAATAATATCTCAGCACACCTTAGTTCTAACACATATATCTTTATTTACTTGTTATTATTCTATAAATGTTTATATAGGCATATATATGCATGTATAAGCCGTATAAATGTATTTAAACAGTTAAATAAAACGACCACTAGGTGGTGTAATGGTCTGTTGGCTGATGAACACAGGCAGCCTCAGCCCTTGGAGGCAGCCAGAGGCAGGAACACAGCGATGGCTGGGAATCGCGGTGGTCTCCTCTCTGAAGT
>SSNR01000032.1:280493-307245 GCA_006937965.1 Callopanchax toddi | reverse complement strand
CACACACACACACACACACACACACACACACACACACACACACACACATATAAATATATATTACTTGAACTTGAGGCCCAAATCAGGCCCAGCGGTTTCATATTTCTTTATTATTATGATTTACAGATTATTTAGCAGGACACACAGAAACAATGGTTTGGTGACAAATTATTATAAATGTTTATATTTAAAACTTTAAACAAAATCTTTTAAAATATTTCAATAATTTTTCCAGACTCTTAAAATTAAAATTGTATTTTATTTGGAAACCTGCCCTAATAATAATAAAACAATCTGATGTTCACAAACCGTTTATGTTCTATTTATATTTATCTAACAAACTGCTTTTATTTAACATTCATCTCTGAAATTAAAGGGTTATCGAGATCTTCTAAGTATTTGTGACAAAAAGATTTTTTTTAAAATAGGTCGATACAAATTCTAATTACCGGTATTGTTTTTATTACTCTCATTATTATTGCGTTTTGTGGAATAAACAGTTTAAATCTGCAGCTAAATGAACTCCTAATTCCTTCAGAGATCCACCCATCTGATGTACACACACACACACACACACACACATACACACACACACACACACACACACACACACACACACACACACGCACGCACGCCGTGTAGCCTCATGTTTACCAAAGCAGACATCCTTTCTGAGGGTTTTTGTGCTTGTTGTCGCTGCGCGTGAGCTTCAGAGGTTAAAAGGCTAAACGACATGGATCATTGTTCTCTCCACAGGGACACCCCCCCCCCCCCCCCCCNCAGTACAAGTTACAGCTGCACTCTTTGCTAGCTGATTATAATCATACAGCCTGCCATGATTTTTAGATCATTGACCGTCCACCTCACGTTTCTCTGTTAGCAGGAGCTAATGTGCGCTGAGCTGAGCTAATTTAGCAGTTGGTAGCTTTTATTTAATCTTTGTATTTCGTGTCAGTACGGTTTAATTTGGCATTTTCTTGATCCATGAGAGTTAATGATCACCAAGCTAAGCTCTTTTTATTATGTAAATGGCAACTTGTGTAGCCCTTAGCCACGATCAGGAAAGTAGGAAGCTATCCCACCAAGTCGAGTTTTGCTGTTCTGTCTTTAATGACAAAACCATTTAATGACCCATTTAAAAAAAAAGTCAATCACACACATATGCTTACAGTAAAACAGTAAAATAGTAGCTTATAATGTAAACGAAAAAGTAATGGCATTGTTTCCCACTTCACTAACAAGTTAAACTTAATGCACTGTGAATTTGATGATGCTCACAGCCAAAATAGGTATAAAATATCAATACCAGAGGGGCAACCAGTTACTGATTTGGTACAATGTGATTTTTTTTTTTGTATAAAACGAGCTAATCTTGATGATTCAGTTACCAACTCCTCTCTCTCTCTCTCTCTCTCTCTCTCTCTCCCTCTCCAGAACAGCGACTTTGCTAAGAACCGGAAGACCTTCAAAATAAAAGCCCCCACAGAAAAGTCCTTTACATTATATTGTACTGATGTGAATAATAACAAGTAAATAAAGATATATGTGTTAGATCTAAGGTGTGCTGAGATATTATTTATTACACAGAAAAACGTCTATGCCCCTCTGGCAAAAGGTATTGAAGGAAGACACTAGACTCTGAAGAAAATTCAAATGACCCAGCTTTCCACCAGCATTTAAACGCACCACTTACGCACGAATCTGTGGAGCTCCCGGAAGCGTGAAAGGAGTCTCAAAACCCTTTGTGCACTTGTAAACTGATTTGTGTGTAAATAGTTTTGTCTGTGTGTAACAGGTGATTTGTACACATGTATTTAACTATTTGTAGGTGTAATTATTAGATTTGTGAGGTTGAAGGTAAAAAATCTGTGTGTGGAATTGAAATGTTTGTGTAATTTTTATTTGTGTGTATTTAAATATTTTTTGTAATTATGATTTGTTGATATTTGCGTGTGCATTTAAAGACACATTTACAAGTACACAAAGTTACACACAAAATGTAATTTACGGTTTACAAATCATGTTGTACAGCTACAACTACCCAAAGTTACACACAAACAGGTTAACACAAGTTACAAATCAAATAGTACACACGCACAGATATATTGAGACTGTTTTCTCTCCATATTAAGGTTAGACTTAGTGAGGGGTGGGATTAAGGTTAGACTTAGTGAGGGGTGGGGTTAAGGTTAGACTCAGTGAGGGGTGGGGTTTAGGTTAGAGTGAGGGGTGGGGTTAGAGTTAGGGTTTGAAACAGAATAAATCAGTTTTCCTGAGATCTTGATTTCTTTGTTTACCTAAACAGGGGTGGGGAATCCTGGTACTCGAGGGCCACAGTCCTGCACATTTTAGTGATTTCTTCTCTTCAACACACCTGATCTGAGGGTGATTAGGAGCCTTCTGGTTGCCTTGAAGGCACACCGAGGAGGTAATTCAACATTTAAATCAGGTGTTGATGAGAGTTTGATTTTGAATCTGATTTGAATTTGATCCTCTAAAACATGTAGGACTGTGGCCCTTGAGGACCAGGATTCCCCACTCCTGACCTAACAGTTCTGTGGAGGTTGAGCTGAAAGGGACTTTTTATTTTTGCACATTTCATTTAATTCCAGAGACACTTGATTTACCTTATCATAGATTATATTTATTTTTCCATTTATATATCTGCCATATCTTTTTACATCTCTTAAAAAAACCCACTACCACTCCATCACACACACACACACACACACACACACACACACACACACACACACACACACACACACACACACACACACACACACACACACACACACACACACACGTGTTTGATGTAGATTAATTACTGGGCTTCTGTTTTATTTTACTCTAGTATTGATCTGAATTTACTACTAAAAGGTAACTACATTGTATTTTTGTTGCAATTTTATTTAAACTGGAGAATTGAATATAATGTTATTATGGTGTGTGAATTGACTGACTGATAAACTGATCTTTGACTTGTTTGTATTGAAAGCCCTGACTGAGGTCTGTCTTTAACTGAAGAGGAACAGAGAAGGTTTGGATTGATCTTTAGACTAAATGCAGAACAACAAGAAACTGGGAGGGTTTTTTTTTACTTCCTCTCCTGAATGATGCAGATTGAGGTTTCCTCTGAACCTGCTGTTCTTCATCATCTAGCTGCTGCACTCTTCATCCTCCACTAAGGTTGTTTCTAGAGTTATCGGTCATCAGCTGAGTAAATTATTCTCATTCTTCTCATGGCAGAGCGTGACTATCAGTCAGCCAGACAGACGGCTTTTATCTGATGACCAGCCTGCAGAGACGGCAGCTTTCTGCTGGATCTGGATGAATAATAAGAAAAACAAGCAGGGAGCTGAGCTCACAGCTTCAGGTTGCTAATTTATGGCTTCAAGCCTCAAAAGGATCAGAAAAGTTCAAAATCTACTTTCAGTCTCTTTATTTTATACAAGAAAACCAAAATGCATTGAAATTAATTAGAAAATAGAAGTATGGCTGTATTATTACTGTTTTGAGTTTTCTAAGAAGAGTTTCTAAATGAAAGTCTTAATTGTCTTTGAAGAAACTAATCTCAGCTCTTAGGTCTCCAAGCTGTGGCTCTGGAGCCACATTTGGACCTTCAGACCCTCTGAAAGGGCTCCTTGGAGCTCAGACCCAACCTGATATTGAACCTATTGTTGTCAGGTTAAGTGGGAATGGAGACTTCTAGCGTTTCTGTCAGCTGAATGATGCTACTCTTCACCAGATAAAATGTTTGAGAACCAGTTTTCCTTTAAAACCATGATCTGCAGGAGGCCCAAGAAATAACCACAAAGACAAATAACATAGTAGAAGTAATTAATATTAGCAATAAAACAAGATAAAACAGTAGCTCAGCTAGCATCAACCGCTAACCAGCACCTAAAACACCCGAGTTTTCACCACAATGTGTTTAGGATCAGTTTTATTATTTAGCTGAGTTTATTAGCTTGATTCCTACTGAGTTTTTCTTACTTTCTGACACAAAAGACTGATTTCTCTCCAAATTCATCACAACTCACTTTTGCCTGAAACCTATAAAACTGGAAATTTTAATGGTCAGGAAGACTTTTTGTCTCTATATAGAGATTACAATCAGTAAAGATGGTAAAACAGCTCTTTGAGTCATAATGGTTACTGACCGCTGAACTAAGGTCATGTTATTCTGGACTCTTTGAATGGATTTGGAACTGTGTAGCTCAGTTTTAGAGTGGCCGGTCCGGTAACCAGAGGGTTGCAGGTTCGATCCCAGCTCCAGCTGGGTTACATTGTCGTTGTGTCCTTGGGTAAGACACCTCACCCACTTTGTCTACTGGTGGTGGTTGGAGGGACTTGCATGGCATCCCTGCCTCTGTCAGTGTGCCCCAGGACAGCTGAGACTACAATGTAGTTCATCACCACCAGTGTGTGAATGGGGAAATGACTGTTGTGTTGTACAGCAATTTGGGGAGTGGACAACACTCTAGAAAGTCCTCTATAAATACAGGACATTTACCATTTGTTAGAACAACTCAACAGGTTTTAGCTCTATATGACTGCGATGGAGATGTTTTGTTCATTATCTCTTGACTTGGTTTGATTCCAAAACATCATTCAGCTGTAGATGTTCATCCAGTGATTCCTGTTTCAGTTTTCATTTTGACCTTTAACCTGTATTTGACGTGAACATTGGCTCTTTATAATAAAACTAAACTTCATTGTTTTAAAAACAGTTCAGCAGCTCTCTGTGCCAGAAGTTAAAAATGGCATGAATCAGAAATAAAGCAGGAACAGATTAAATATGATTAAATGGAACAAAATCAAATAAGACATCAGTTATGACAAAACAAAGGGTTTTAAAAAAAGACCTGGTGAAGGTGGCTGTTAGAAGTTATTAACTGAATTAAACTGAATAAACCTTTATTATCCTAGGGATAAGAAATGTAAGTGTTATAAAGCTCTTATAACAACAAGGATTATAGAACAAGCCAGTTGTCTATATACACAAATACACACCTAAATACACAAAAACTACACCAGCACACCCACAAAATACACCAGCACACTCACAAAATACACTTTTACACACGCAAAATACACATAAAATTCCCCTATACACACATGATATAGTACACCTATACACACATAAACAACCCACCGTGGAACTACAGTATAGAATGTTACTTTTCTAGCGAGCAAAGAGCCTGAGATTGTGTGTGAGGTTGAGCAATACCAAGTAGATCTAGTCGGACTCACCTTTACACACAGCCTAGGCTCTGGAACCCAACTCCCGGAGAGGAGCTGGACTGGTTCCTATTCTGGTTACTTGAGGGTAGAGGTGTGTGGCAGGTGTGGGGATACTCACAAATGTAACTGTCCCATATTTGTATAACCCGTTTCTGCGTAAGTCATGGACTACAAAGCTCTTTACATTACAGTCATTCACACACTGATGGCAGTGAGCTCATTGTAGCCACATAAGTGGGGACTCAGCCTGGAGCTCCTTGTAGTTCCCTGGTACATGAGATGGTCACCTTAATTTGGCCCCAAGCTTGAGGGGGGAAACTTCTGATTGTGGTTTTTCCTGGTGCACCTATACGAACATGTCAGATTGCTCAACTTTCTTGGAGTCTCTGGATGGGGTCTCAGAGGGAGTGCTATCTGGAGATTCCGTCATTTCTCTGAAGGACTTCAATGTCAACATGGGCAATGAAGGAGTTACCTGGAGGGGTGTGATTGGGAGGAATGGATCTAAACCCAATTGAGGTCTTGTCACTAAACTTATGCTAGACATGGAGTTCCATAACACTGCTTGGTCACTCTAATCATCAATGGATTGTCATCTAGCAGTGCCTACACCACACTCCTAGAGTGGTGTCCAATCCTGATCCTGGAGGGCCGGTATCCAGGATGTTTTAGAAGTATCTCTACTTTAACATTCCTGATTTTAGTCAGTGGGTGATTAAAGGCTTTCTGTAGAGCCTGATGACATGCAGAACAGGTAATTCAGCCATTGATTCAGGTGTGTTGGAACAAGGAATGAACTAAAACATGATGGATACCGGCCCTTAAGGACCAACTCTGGACACCACTCTAGACAATCCAGACATTTTTCATGTGTCGTTCCACGATGGTGGAATGGCCTATTAAGTGCAACCAGAACAGAGGTGTCCCTGTCTATCTTCCCTGTGACTTCTGGCAGAGCCTGACTAATGTTCTTCCCTCTAAGTTTGTTGTTAGTCTCAGTGGTAACTGCTTCTTTACATTATCATTTGTAAGTTGCTTTGGCAGGGGTGTCAAACTCCAGTCCTTGAGGGCCAATGTCCTACAAGTTTTAGTACGCATCCTGATCTAACACACCTGAATCTTTGTTAAATATCATCTTCAGCATGTCCTCAAGTTCTACAGAAGCCTGCTAATCACCCACTGATTTAAATCAGGTGTGACAAAGCTGAGAAACATTTAAAATATGCTGGATAGCATCCCTCCAGGACTGGAACTTGACATGTGGATTAAATCATTTGCCAAATACATAAACATATAGGTTAGTCCACAAGTGAACTTGGTACCAAGCCACTTTGGGCCAGAGGTCAATGATGGCTTATGTAATTATATCGTCACACTTCTGGCCCTATGTTTTGTCCACTCGGGTGGACAAAGGAGCGGTTTGCTGATCACCACCTTGTCACAATTTTCATAAAGGGTGACTGGAGATTGTGTTTGAAATACAGGGGGTCACACTGTTCTGCCACCCTGGGAAAGTTTACTTTAAGTGTTGGAATGGAGGATCTGACTGGTTGCAGAATCTTGGGTCCAGAAGGAGCAGTTTGGATTTTGTTCAGGTCATGGAACAGTGGACAAGATCTTTACACTGGTAGTTGCTGAGGGGGTCATGGGAGTTTGGTTGTCCAGTGCACATGTGTTTTGTGGGCTTGGAGAAAGCTTATGACTGCATGGTGGTGCAGTTGTTAGCACTGTTGCATAGCGGTAAGAAGGTTGCAGGCTTGAATCCCGGCTGCGACCTTTCTGAGTGGAGTTAGCATGTTCTCCCCATGCATGCATGGGTTTCCTGCTGGTACTTCGGTTTCCCCCACAGATCACAACATGCCGTAGAGATTCAAAATTATATGTTACTTTGGATAAAAGCATCTGTCAAATACATAAAAAATAAAAAAACCTCATCTCAACTTTTTGCAGATAACATGATTCTGTTGGAAACTTCAAGTCATGACCTTCAGCATGCCCTGGGACATTTTGCAGTCAGGTTGGAAGAGGCCGGAATGGCAGTCAGCTCCTCTAAGTATGAGGTCATGGTTTTTGACTGGAAAAAGTTAGAGTGCTCTCTCTGGGTTGGGAATGAATTCCTGTCTCAGGTGGAGGAGTTCCAATATCTTGGTGTCTTGTTCTTTAGAGATTGTAGAATTGAGATAGACCAACGAATCAGGGGAACATCTTCAGTACTGAGGGCATTGCTCTGGTGTGTTGTGGTGTGGTGAAGAGGGAGCTGAGTCAAAAGGCAAATCTCTCAATATACTGGTCAATCTTGTTTCCAACCTTCACCTGGTCATGAGATGTGTATCAAAACTGAAAGAAATAAATCCTGGATACAAGCAGCCGAAATGAGCTTTCTCTGTAGGGTGACCAGGCTCAGCCATAATGTGAGGAGTTGCAACATCCAGGGGGAGCTCAAAGTAGAGCTGCTCCCCGGATCCAAAGGAGTCAGCCGAGGTGATTCAGGCATCTGATCAAGATGCCTCCTAGTTGCCTCCCCATCAAGGTTTCAACCAGACCCTCCTCCCCAGTACCTTGGAGTAGACCTTCCCAGGGAGGCTGTGGAGTGTGATGCCTCTAGAGTTGGAAAACACCCTCTGGTTTTTCCCCTCGCCTCACCTTGCCTCGCCTTCCTCCGCTTGTCCAGGTCCAGGTCACGAAGGCAGCATCCCAAGGAGGGCATCCCAGGCCATCCTCTCCCCGGCCAAGTTCACCAACTCCTCAGCTGGGATGCCCAGGCGTTCCCTAGCCAACCTGGAGATGTATTTCCTCCAGTTTGTCCTGGGTTGACCCGGGGACCTCCTGCCAGCAGGACATGCCCAAAACACCTCCAGAGGGAGGCGTCCAGGAGGCATCCTAACCAGATGCCTGAACCACCTCAACTGGCTCCTTTCGATGTAGAGGAACAGCGGCTCTACTCCGAGTCCCTCCCGGATGTCCGAGCTCCTTACCCTATCTCTAAGGCTGAGCTCGGCCACCTTGCACAGGAAACTCATTTTGGCCCTTTGTATCCGCAATCTCGTTCTTTTAGTCATTACTCAAAGCTCATGACCATAGGTGAGGACTGGGACGTAGATCGATTGGTAAATCAAGAGACTCGCTGTCTGGCTCAACTCCCTCTTCACCATGACCTATCGGTTTAGTGTCCACATAACCTGTCAACCTCCCACTCCCTCCTTCCCTCACTTGTGAAAACGACCTCAAGATACTTAAACTCCTCCACTTGGGATAAGACCTCTCTCCCGACCTGGAGTTGGCAAGCCACCCTTTTCTGGTTCTGGTTTTTGTTCTTATTAATCTTATGAACCACCACCCTGGTCTGTCACTCACTCCACACAAACTGCCCCTGATAATCACACAATGTTGCAGAGATCTGTCAAACAAGACAGTCCTACAGAACCATAGCCTTGAGATACCCAGGCAGGATCTCATCCATCCCCAGGGCTCCACTGCTGGGTAGATGTTTGACTACCTCAGAGACTTCTGCCCCAGAGACTGGAAAGTCCATCCGCAGGTCTCTCAGCTTTGGTTCTTCATTGGAATACATGTCAGTGGGATTGAAGATCTCCTGAAAGTATTAGTTCCACCAACTGACTATAGACTCAGTTGACATCAGCAGCTCCCCGTCCACACTGTAAACAGCTGCCTTCCTCCCCTGAGGTGCCAGATGGTTTTACCATAACCTCTTAAAAGTCGACTGATATTCTTTCTCCATGGTTTCACCAAACTTGATTTTGCTCTCACAGTGTCGGTTTGCTTTGTCATTTATTTCTCACCTGGACTTCCAGACAGCTGACAGGTTAGTGACTAATGAGGGTCCAGGTAGCAGAGCCAAGTTTGATTCCAGAACCAAGAGTTTTAATTCTCTAATTGAAACAAAGATTCCTTTAAAGGTTTTATCAATCTTTAATAAACAATTTGATTTACTGATTTTCCTCTGGTTTATTGTTGTTTTCTCTTTAAAGCTCAGAGGAAGAGTCTAGAACTGAACAACACCATATATTACTATATAACACGTATATAGGCCTATATTACTATATACTATATATTACTAAACATTATATAATACTCACTTTATATTACTACATATTTTATATTACAAGAGATTATATGATACTATAAACTATATAATATAGTATATTACTGTACACTATATATATAGCAATATATGATATAATAATATACACTATAAATGACTATATTATATATTACTAATTATTTTATATTAATATTAATTACATATTACTATAAATGACTATACATTATAATTTACTACACAATATATATTACCATACAATATATATTACTATATATTACATATTATTGGACATTATTTACACTTATTGCCTAAATGAATTAGATAATTTAAAAGAGGAAATGTTCATAAATCTTATGAATATTCATACACACACACACACACACACACACACACACACACACACACACACACACACACACACACACACACACACACACATACACACTCACACCACACATGTATGCACACACACAGGGACAAAAGATCCTTTCATCAGCCTGAAATGTGTGTGTGTGCGTGCGTGCGTGCGTGTGTGTGTGTGTGTGTGTGTGTGTGCGTGCCTGCGTGTGTGTGTGTGGGAAGGGGACTTAGATATTTAGTTCTTTAAATCTGATGTCTGCTGGAAACAATTCTGTTTCCTCTCAACTCAGGTACAACACATAATAAACAACAACAATAATAAACAACAATAATAATCAATAACAATATTAATAAACAATAATAATACGGAATAATTATCAGATTCTAATAAAGAATAAGAAACCAATTTTAATAAATGATGAGTTTATCTAATGTTTGCATAATAATAATAATAATGAATAATATTCAAATCATAATAAATAATAATAATAATAAATAATAATAATAATCACGTATAATACATAATAATTTATTATTAAGATAGTAAGTGTTAATATTAATAAAACAATTCAAATTAATAATAATAATCAGTTTATAACTTTTTAATAATCAAATTATAATAAATATTAATCAGAATAATACAAACATTAAAAATAATAACAATCGAATTACCTTAAGGTACAAAATATTACATTTACGTAGCCTAATTACATTTTTTAAAAAGACCAAAACATTCTGTGATGGAAGTGAAATGTGTGAGAGATGCAGCGTGGGCGCGTGCCGTTCAGCAGGCGGGACACGCCCTCTCCGGGCTCTGAGGTTCTGCTGCAGCCTTCATGGCATTACATCATCACACACACCTTCAACACACACACACACACACACACACACACACACACAACCCAACGTGTGTGTGCAATAAACGGATAAGTATTCACACCATGATGACTTCAGTTTATAGACTAGACACACACTCGCACACTCGCACACACACACACACACACACACACACACACACACACACACACACACACACACACCTCCCACCAGTACTTTATGTAACATCTTCCGCATCATTTTTCTACAAAAGTCCGTTTTTTTGTTTTATTAAATCAAATCAAATTATAATTAAATAAATAAATGAATCCTGTTTGTGTTTCAGAGAATATTACTATTATTATTATTATTATTATTACACAATAGAAAAATATAAGAATAATTAATAATAATGTATGAATAAACAAGTATTTGCGATGATTAACGGTTATTAATATTATTATTGTTGTTTATTAAGGCGTTTGGTTTCTGTTCCCTCTCTGATCTGAGGATCAGTACAGAGAAGCTACACAACTTTGCGCCTGATCTGAGAACGCAGTTAATCAGTGGCCAAACGCAAAGAAACAGAAACAAAACCTTTAAATTCATCACATCTAATCCGAACTTTGATTTATTCATCATTTATCTGGATCACAGAATTTCATTTATTAACCTTTAAACTGAAATCCGTTTTAGTTCCGCTTCAGGCCTCCCGCAAAAAAACCCGCAAGAAAAACCCGCATTCTGTGGCGCGCGGGTCACGCCCATTCCGAGAGAAAAATCCCGATTAGGAATTCTCCACGCACGCAAACACACACGCACGGAGGAACCGTCTAATCCCATTAACTCCTCAAATCCGACGCGCAGCGCGTTGCGGCGGGGAGGAGATGATGGAGGAGGAGGAGGTGATGGGGAAATGGAGGTGATGGAGGAGGAGGAGGTGATGGGGAAATGGAGGTGATGGAGGAGCAGAGCCAGGAGGAGGAGATGATGGAGGAGGAGGAGGTGATGGGGAAATGGAGGTGATGGAGGAGCAGAGCCAGGAGGAGGAGATGATGGAGGAGGAGGAGGTGATGGGGAAATGGAGGTGATGGAGGAGGAGGAGGTGATGGGGTAATGGAGGTGATGGAGGAGCAGAGCCAGGAGAAGGAGGTGATGGAGGAGAAGGAGGTAGAGGTGATAGGAATGATGGAGGTGATGGAGTTGAGCCCGAAGGAGGAAGTGGAGGATGTGATGGAGGAGTAGAGCCAGGAGAAGAAGGTGGAGGAGATGAGGAGGAGGTGGAGGTGAGGAGAGCCAACTCCACCAGCTGATCTCTGATCTGCGCTTCGGGCCTCCCGGTTTGTGGTTCTGGTTGATTTGACGCACAGGATGCGGATCCCGGATTTTCTCTCCTGAAAATCTGCGTCCCTAAACGGGACAGCGGGATGACACGCACAGAAACCAGTCCGTGCCCATGAGACGGTTCGGGTCTGGTTCTGCGACGCGGCCCAGACGGAATGCTGGGAAACAATCCGCGGTCACGTAACGCGCGTGAGAGGAGACACGTTTTTACAAACCTCCCTGTGGATTCGGTCCACAACCGAACCGACCTAAACCGAACCTCTCCTCTAAAAAAAATCGTTTCTATTTTTTCTGTTGTTTCCATAAATCATCTGATTTGCGTCAAAAAAATGTGTTTGAATTATTTTCGATGATTTTTTATTTTATTTTTAAAATATTTTATTTTATTTTTATTTTTTATTTTATTGTATTTTATTTTCAGGCTCCGGGCCTCAGTCAGAACCGGTGGTTCTGGTTTTACTGATACGTTGGAGCTCGTGCGCGTGACAGGAGGACATGATGGAGGAATGTGTCGGTCAGTGCGCGCCTCCCGCCGCGCGCCGTCCATCTGCGCTCACACGCAAGGTCACGCACCGAACCGCTCCAATTACAAGAAAACGGACATTTATATTTAAAGAGTCTGCTTGGCGCACGGAAACGCGCACGCGCGCGTGTCAAGGCGCATTTGTTTGACATTTTAACACGAGGCTGCAGCGAGAACAATGCGCGGACACCGGACACCTGGCGCGCGTCTGATTCATTATTCATCCTCCTAAAAGCAGGTGAAGCATGTTCGGCTGGGTTCGGCTCGGCTCGGCCCGGCCCGTCATGTTTATAATAAATCATTTAAAACATTTGTTTCTGTATTTTCCCGTTCCCTTTGTACCAGAAGGTTTAATTAATAAAGCCTTAATAGATGACTGATAAAATAATGATGATTTGGAGCAGCGCTGTAATCCGACACCTGAATCTAAAGGCCACCGAGCACAACCGGGCCGTTTGGACCAGGAACGCTCCGGTTATTCAAGGAGACCCGAACCGAGTCCGGACCGGAACGTCCTGATTCTGTGCGTAAAAATAAGAAGCATCAAGAATGAAAAGTCCAGTAAAGTCCGGTGGTTCCGGTCTATTCCCCCGTTTCTGCCCAAAAATCCCGCTCCCTGCCGAACCGGAACCGAGAACCGGGAACCGGTTGGACCCAGAGAAACGCCACTGACCTCAGACCAGCAGAACACCAAAGTCTCCAGCTGCTAAAATCCAGACGCAAACTCCAAACAGCCGCACTTGTTAAAATCCAGGATCCGGTTGGAGGCAGCGGGGTGTCCGTGCGCGTGCTGCGCTGCTGCGGGGCGGTGCGGGGCGGCGGGGCGCCAGGCGGTACCGGGCTGGCTCTGCGCTCCTCAGGTGCGTCGGTCTCGGTGCATCCTGCGCACAAAGCCGCTGTTTGCTCGGTGCGACTCGCGGCGGCTGCGGGCAAGAGGCGCGCACACACTCACACGCACACGCGTGCCACCCGGGTCCGCCCTCCACTCAGCGCCAGCGCGCGCCACTTAAAGGCGCACGGAGAGCGCGCACGCAAGCCTATTTGGAAGCTATAGAGACCTCAAATTAAAAATATATTAAAAAAAATCTAATTATATTCTGTTCGTTTCAAATAAAATAAAATTAAATTAAAACAAAACTTAAAAAACATCTGATTATCTAACTGCTTCTGGTTCCAGCTTAAAAAACAGTTGTTTGCATTTAACCTATTCTGTTCAGGTGTGTGTGTGTGTGTGTGTGTGTGTGTGTGTGTGTGTGTGTGTGTGCTCTCAATCTTATTTTATTTAATAATACGTTTAAATATATAAAGGTTTGATGAACATAAAGCAAACATTTTTTTAAGTGAAGCACGTGATCACCATTAAACACCCTCAGGTGCCACAGCCCCTCTCTGTTCACCAGAACCTCTTTGGAGCAGAGTGATGGTCTTTCTTCATGGGTTCTCCAAACTCCTGTCACTCCTGATGTTTCCTCACCCCACTTGGCCCTCTCCTGTCTGCTGCATCTGGAGACCCACAGACCAGCCATGACCCAGGCCTCCTTCTTCAGCCTGACAGCTTCCCGAATATCTGGTGTCCACCAGCGGTTACAGGGCCATGACTGGCACCAACCACCTTGTGACCACAGCTAGTAAGAGCTGCCTCAACAACAGTAGAGCAGAACAATGTTAATGTCCTGCATCTGAATGGCTCTTGGACTACAAGTGCTTTACATCAGTCAGTCACACTAATGGCAGTGAGCTACATTGTAGCCACAGAGATGGAGCAACCAGACACAGGTGCCACCAGAACCTCTGACCAGATCAACAGGAAATGAGGGTGAAGTGTCTTCCCCAAGGACACAACGACAAACTGATCCAGCAGAGTGGGGTTCGAACTGACAACCCTCTGAGACACGCCCTTCCAGGTCATACTGTCATTTCCCACATGAGCTTTGAAGTCCCCCAGCAGGACTATGGAGTCTCTATGCAGAACATCATCCAGAAGGGTGCCCACTCTGAGCTGTTGTTTGGTGCATAAACACAAACAACAGTCAGGTTTCAGAAGTTTTAGTGGACTAAGCTCTTGTCTCGGTCTGTTACCCAGTCCACATCACATCAGTCCCTTCGTGCTCCTCCTGCAGGTGGGTCCAGGTGGATGATCTCATGTAACAGATCCAGACTGAGCCCAGTCAGGTCCCACAGCTGAAAGCCCAAACCTGGCTCCAGGGCAGGACCCTGGTAACCCTCCAGACCAGGTACTCTGGTACTCTGATGTCCAGTTGATAGTTACTGTGGATGATACCAGGGTCAAAGTGCACTAAACAACATAGTGCTAGGATCTTAAGAGCACTTAAGAGCACCACGGTAAGGTAGATGTTCAAGGACGAGAGAATAATATAATAATAGCAATTATTATTGTTGTATAATTTATTATTATTATTACTAATATTATTATTATTATTACTATATTGTTTATTGGACTCCAGCGTCAATGTTTCTCTGATAAAATGTGCTTACTTCAACATTTCATTAAACTTAGAACCTAAAATTAAAAATATAAACTAGAAGAACCTGGTAGATTTGATTCAGCTGATTTACCTGAAACCACGTCTGACAGGCTACACCTGTGTTCCTCCTGTTCATCCTCCAGCACCTCCCCCCGCTCAGCAGAACACCTGTCACCAGGTGGAGTCAGATTACGCTCATATCCTCATGTTGGTGACTGACGGAGCAGATTATTGCAGCTTAGTTCAAACAAACAAACAAGCAAACAAACAAACAAACAAACAAACAAACAAACAAACAAACAAACCAAGAGCTGATAAACAGGTTGTATAAATTTGTTATTTTGTCAGAAGAGCTGCAATTTATTTACTGTAAATTAATGTCAGATTGTTATATTTTTAATATGTTTTTATGAAAACATTTTGTGATTTTATTTTGTTTTAATTGTGTGTTTTCTCATATATTCATAAACCGCAGTCTGGAAACACAATCTGATGGATGGATGGATGGATGGATGGATGGATGGATGGATGGATGGATGGATGGATGGATGGATGATGATGGATGGATGATGGATGGATGATGGATGATGGATGACCGATGGATGATGGATGGATGGATGATGGATGGATGGATGATGGATGGATGGATGAATGATGGATGGATGGATGGATGGATGGATGGATGGATGATGGATGGATAGATGATGGATGATGGATGATCAATGGATGATGGATGGATGATGGATGGATGGATGGATGATGGATGGATGGATGATGGATGACCGATGGATGGATGGATGATGGATGGATGATGGATGGATGGATGATGAATGATGGATGATGGATGACCGATGGATGGATGGATGATGGATGGATGATGGATGACCGATGTATGATGAATGGATGAATGATGGATGGATGATGGAGGGATGATGGATGGATAATGGTTGATGGATGATGGATGGATGGATGGATGGATGGATGGATGGATGGATGGATGGATGGATGGATGGATGGATGGATGAAGGATGGATGATGGATGAATGGATGATGGATGGATGATGGAGGGATGAATGATGGATGGATGGATGATGGATGAATGATGGATGATGGATGGATGATGATGGATGGATGATGGATGACCTATGGATGGATGGATGGATGGATGGATGGATGGATGGATGGATGGATGGATGATGGATGGATGGATGATGGATGGATGGATGAAGGATGGATGATGGATGAATGGATGATGGATGGATGATGGAGGGATCAATGATGGATGGATGGATGATGGATGACCGATGGATGATGGATGGATGATGGATGGATGGATGATGGATGGATGATGGAAGGATGGATGATGGATGGAAGGATGATGGATGACGATGAAGGATGGATGGATGATGGATGGATGGTGATGGTTGGATGGATGGATGGATGGATGGATGGATGGATGGATGGATGGATGGATGGATGGATGATGGATGGATGGATGATGGATGGATGGATGGATGATGGATGAGATGGATGATGGATGATGAATGGATGGATGGATGATGGATGATCGATGGATGATGATGGATGGATGATGATGGATGGATGATGGATGACCGATGGATGGATGGATGGATGGATGATGGATGGATGGATGATGGATGGATGGATGAATGATGGATGGATGATGGATGGATGGATGGATGGATGATGGAGGGATGATGGATGGATAATGGTTGATGGATGGATGATGGATGGATGGATGATGAATGATGGATGGATGATGGATGAACGATGGATGGATGGATGATGGATGGATGATGGATGATCGATGGATGATGAATGGATGGATGATGATGATGGATGGATGGATGATGGATGGATGATGGATGGATGGATGATGGATGGATGGATGATGGATGGATGGATGAATGATGGATGGATGATGGATGACCGATGGATGATGATGGATGGATGATGGTGGATGGATGATGGATGGATGATGGATGGATGGATGGATGGATGGATGGATGGATGGATGGATGGATGGATGGTGGAGGATGGATGGATGATGGATGGATGGATGATGGATGGGCGATGGATGGATGGATGATGGATGGATGATGGATGACCGATGTATGATGAATGGATCAATGATGGATGATGGATGGATGGATGATGGATGGATGATGGATGACCTATGGATGGATGGATGATGGATGGATGATGGATGTATGAATGATGGATGGATGGATGATGGATGACCGATGGATGATGGATGGATGGATGATGGATGATCGATGGATGGATGGATGGATGAATGGATGGATGGATGATGGATGATGGATGGATGGATGATGGATGGATGATGGATGGATGATGATAGATGGATGGATGGATGGATGGATGATGGATGGATGATGGATGGATGGGCGATGGATGGATGGATGATGGATGGATGATGGATGGATGAATGATGGATGGATGGATGGATGGATGATGGATGGATGATGGATGGATGGATGATGGATGGATGGATGGATGATGGATGGATGGATGATGATTATGGATGGATGGATGATGGATGGATGATGGATGGATGGATGATGGATGGATGGATGATGGATGACCGATGGATGGATGGATGATGGATGATCGATGGATGGATGGATGGATGAATGGATGGATGGATGATGGATGATCGATGGATGATGATGGATGGATGATGGATGATGGATGGATGGATGATGGATGGATGATGGAGGATGGATGATGGATGGATGGATGGATGGATGGATGATGGATGGATGGATGGATGATCAATGGATGATGGATGGATGGATGATGGATGGATGGATGGATAGATGATGGATGGATGATGGATGGATGGATGGATGATGGATGGATGGATGATGGATGACCGATGGATGATGGATGGATGTATGATAGATGACCGATGGATGATGGATGGATGGATGATGGATGATCGATGGATGGATGGATGGATGGATGGATGGATGGATGGATGGATGGATGGATGGATGGATGATGGATGGATGAATGATGGATGGATGGATGATGGATGACCGATGTATGATGGATGGATGATGGATGGATGAATGATGGATGGATGGATGGATGATGGATGGATGGATGATGGATGACCGATGGATGGATGGATGATGGATGGTGGATGGATGGATGGTGGATGGATGGATGAATGATGGATGGATGATGGATGGATGGATGGATGGATGATGGATGACCGATGGATGCCTGGATGATGGATGGATGATGGATGGATGGATGGATGAATGAATGATGGATGATGGATGACCAATGGATGGATGATGGATGGATGGATGGATGATGGATGGATGGATGACCGATGGATGGATGATGGATGGATGGATGGATGATGGATGGATGGATGAAGGATGGATGATGGATGAATGGATGATGGATGGATGATGGAGGGATCAATGATGGATGGATGGATGATGGATGACCGATGGATGATGGATGGATGATGGATGGATGGATGATGGATGGATGATGGATGGATGGATGATGGATGATGGATGATGGATGACCGATGTATGATGGATGGATGATGGATGGATGTGTGGCTGGATGATGGATGGATGGATGATAGATGGATGGATGGATGATCAATGGATGATGGATGGATGATGATGGATGATGGATGGATGATGGATGGATGATGGATGGATGGATGGATGATGGATGGATGGATGGGTGGATGGATGATGGATGGATGATGGATGGATGGATGGATGATGGATGGATGGGTGGATGGATGATGGATGGATGGATGGATGGATGGATGGATGATGGATGGATTTTTGATTGATTGATTGATTGATTGAGAGAATATTACAATAATAATCTTCAGGATTCAGTTTTCTGTCACTCCACAGAACACTTTCAAAATAAAAGCGTGATATTTGTTGGGACTTTCACTTTCCTCCTTCTGTTTTATTGAGAAACAATCAGTGCAAAACAACCCAGATTCATTATTATAAATCTAATAAGTTGGATAAAATCTAAGATATTATTCTGTGAAACACATGATTAACAAAAGTCTTTGAAGACAACGGTGTTGCCATGGAAACATGTTAATGAGCGTTTTATTAAACCTGCTACTCTGTGGGCCTCAGTTATTGTTCCATGCAGCTTTTTAGTTTTTAGGAGAATCAATTTAATTACAAATCCTCATTAATATTAGCTTTATTATTAAATGTTAATAAAGTCTTAATGAGATCTGATGTCTGACTGAAAACATATGGAACAGTCTTTTTATTATTCCTGTTTCTGTTATATTATTATTTTCATAAAGTGAAAATCTAAAGTTTGAAGTCTCTGATCTCTTTCTACTTCAGGACATCATTATGTTACCAACTAGAACCTGCTGAGTGCCAAGTTTTTGACCCAATCAGCTGACAGAGAGCAGAAACATCAAACTGCTGTCGTCGTCTGAATAGTTTCCTCAGGTTTTCCTCTTTAAGCTCGAGGTCCTAAAATCAAACAAGAACTCTTTTGTGTGAACTTTATTTCTTGCCGTTTGTGCAGCTTCCCTCCATCCTGCTTCTCCACTGAGTAATATTATATGATAATATATTAACTACAATAGCAATGATAACAACAACAACAACAATAATAATATTAAGAATACCAGGCTGATAATATCTTGTTCCTCAATGTTTGATCAACATATTTAGAGTCAATCCGACCATCTGAAGTGAGAAACTTGTTAAAAATGTACGTTTCTAAAAAAGCCTAAGATCAAAAAGTAATTTTTCTCATTTAACCCAGAATCTGACTGAGTTTCCAGCAGTAGCGTTGACAGAAATAGCTTTTCAGTTGGGCCTAATAAAAAATGGGTTGGACAAATAAATGTAACTGAAAATAAGTTTATTTGTAAATTCCACTTTTGCTTGAACAGATATGTGTCTATCAGAAACCGACAGAACAATATTTAAACAAAGCATCCAAAGCATAGTGAACCTGTAACACAGGCATTGCTCACTGACTTGTCAGCCAGGTCCTCCACTCTGTTTTTTGAAAAACTTTGAAATGAACATTTGTTTTGCCATTTCTAAAAATGTTTTGGTTGATACTACAGGTCAGCAGCATTAGCAAAACGCACAGTTAGCCCTAGCTTGTTCGGAGAGTTCAGAAGTAATTTAAAGTAGCCAATGACAGCAAGACATGCATATGATGTAATAGTTACCTGAAATCACCACAACACAGACATGCTGTTAATGTAAAATGTATTCTATTTTATTTCATTTTATGATGACTTAAATAGAAATGTATATATAATTTTGTTAAGGAAGCCATTTGACTGGGTGGGCCCTGGTACACAGTGGGTGGGCCCTGGTACACAGTGGGTGGGCCCTGGTACACAGCAGGTGGGCCCTGGTACACAGTAGGTGGGCCCTGGTACACAGTGGGTGGGCCCTGGTACACAGTAGGTGGGCCCTGGTACACAGTGGGTGGGCCCTGGTACACAGTGGGTGGGCCCTGGTACACAGCAGGTGGGCCCTGGTACACAGTAGGTGGGCCCTGGTACACAGTGGGTGGGCCCTGGTACACAGTGGGTGGGCCCTGGTACACAGTGGGTGGGCCCTGGTACACAGTGGGTGGGCCCTGGTACACAGTGGGTGGGCCCTGGTACACAGCAGGTGGGCCCTGGTACACAGTAGGTGGGCCCTGGTACACAGTAGGTGGGCCCTGGTACACAGTGGGTGGGCCCTGGTACACAGCAGGTGGGCCCTGGTACACAGTAGGTGGGCCCTGGTACACAGTGGGTGGGCCCTGGTACACAGTAGGTGGGCCCTGGTACACAGTGGGTGGGCCCTGGTACACAGTGGGTGGGCCCTGGTACACAGCAGGTGGGCCCTGGTACACAGTAGGTGGGCCCTGGTACACAGTGGGTGGGCCCTGGTACACAGTGGGTGGGCCCTGGTACACAGTGGGTGGGCCCTGGTACACAGTGGGTGGGCCCTGGTACACAGTGGGTGGGCCCTGGTACACAGCAGGTGGGCCCTGGTACACAGTAGGTGGGCCCTGGTACACAGTGGGTGGGCCCTGGTACACAGCAGGTGGGCCCTGGTACACAGTGGGTGGGCCCTGGTACACAGCAGGTGGGCCCTGGTACACAGTAGGTGGGCCCTGGTACACAGTGGGTGGGCCCTGGTACACAGTGGGTGGAACCTGGTACACAGTGGGTGGGCCCTGGTACACAGTGGGTGGGCCCTAGCCCACTCAGGCCCACCCATAGCCATGCCCCTGGTTTCCAGAATGTCTCAAATATGTTTGCAATGTTTTTAACTTTCACTGCGATTCTTGTTTCCCCAGTCAATGAATTTTAGTTCCACGTGTTTGTGACACAAATGTCCTCCTATAAACGGCTCAGAGGTGTCTGGAAAACATTAAGCAAAACCAGAAATGCGAGACTACTTTGGGAGAAGTTGGAGACTAAGCTGTGAAATGGAAATATAATGCTTTGTGATGAAACAGGAAAGTCAACATGGCGTCACATTTAGATTGGTGTTTTGCTCCAGGCTCCACATTTGTGCTCAAAAGGATTTAAGATGCTGCAGATTCTCCAAACGACTGCTGGTTTGGATCAATTGTGAGGAGAACTTTAATCAGCCGTTTGGGATTCTTGTCTTGGTGTTTAAACATCATGAACATGGAGCTGCTGCAGAGCAACAACAAGCCAGCGATCCTCCTCCCTTAAAGAGCCGTAATGTTTCATCCCTCTGGGTTTATGAGTCTCTGGCCTCCTTCAGAGGAGATGAAGCGAAGCAGCTCCTCGTGTGAAAACATCGACTGGTTTCCTATTTTCTCCTTGACTTCAGCAGCAGAGCTGTGAACGTTGAGGCTGAACAACATCGCCTCGCCTGACTCTAAACATGCAGCTAAACACCTTCAGGTTCCTCTGAAATGCTGCAGAAACAAATTCAGTTCAACTTTAAATATTCAAATCTTTCATATTTCAGATGTTTTTGTGTCTATATCAGCTGATTGGAAGCCTCTAATTAGGAGCTAGTGGGCGGAGCTAAAGGTAATCTTTTACATTTGAACTCAAACAACTTGAGGAGTAAACCTATGATGTTCCGTTCATTTTAATCTGTCATCATCTGAGCTCCATTCATCACATCTTTTATCATTCTTGGAGACAAAAATCTAACGAATCAGACTGAAATGACCTCTGGAGGTTAGAGAGGAAGCATGAGCCATTTGTTTCTGTTGGTCCTGTGAGAGATGGACAGCCTGCTGAGAGTTTCTGTGTTTTTACAGAAACTCATGAATGGAAATAAGCCAACAGTGAAACTCAGGGAATGACTGAAGAGACTGAATCTGCTAAACTTTCTATTTATTCAGTTTGATCCAGAGAAAACATGTCAGTAGATGCTTGCTGATCTCCTTCAGTGAACCTTGCTGATGAATCTGCAACCAGAACCGGATCCATGACTTCAAACCGCCCCGAGCATCTTCTCCCCCTCAGAGAGGAAAATATTTCTCATCGAGGATGGAGCTGAGAGCGACAGAGATGGTGATGAAGACGAGCTGAAATAAAAGCAGGAAGTGGCTCCTCAGGGTGTTAGTGGCCTCTAACGGGGGGGGTCTACAGTCTCCATCACATCGCTGTTTTTCCTCCTCTGAGTGGAGAATCACGACTCCCCGCAGGGAGCTGCTCAGAGTGAGTGAGTGAGTGTGTGTGTGTGTGTGTGTGTGTGTGTGTGTGTGTGTGTGTGTGTGCGCGCGTGCTGCAGCTCGTATTGACAGCAGCAGCTTGACATGCTACTGACCTGCAGTGTCTCTTTATTGAGCTGCTCCATAATGCAGAGTGATTACACAGCAGCGTTAATTCACTCCAGTAAGTCCCACAAGAGCAGAGTCACCCTGGACACACACACACACACACTCTCTCTCTCTTTATCTCACACACACAGACGCCCACAAAGCCTCCAATTAGCTCTTACACACACTGAGCTGCTCCTTTTCTCCTGGAGGTTCTAGCAGAGATCAGGCGTGTAAAATCCGGGTCTCAATGATTCCTTTAGTTTCAACAACACGTGACTTTCAACATCATCAATGATCAGGTCAAATCTCAGCCCAAAGGACCAGTTCCATTTCTTGTGACGGTCAAAGCCACAGGATGTAGAAACTGACGATGTAGGTGTTTAGAGGGAGGAGCCACACTTTCAGCTCTCTGCTCCAATCAGCTCAAATGCCTGTTTTTGACTCTGGGTATCAGACCACCGAAGCTCCCTCTTTGGCCTGCCACCCAAACCACAACTCACCCAATCCTTCTGCAGGTGGTGGGTCCACAGTTGGATGAAAAGCCCAGCCACCAGGTGCTCGCTCACAAGCCCCGACCCCAGGCCAGCTCCAGGGCCAGACTCCTCTAACCCTCTGGGCCAGGTACTCTGAACACAGCATCATCCTGCTTCAGTTTGTCCACAATTAAGAACAATATCCACCAGAGAGTTAAACACATACAGACTCGTGTTTAACTCAACAAAAAGAAAAGCTAGAGAGATGAGCAGAAATGTTAATAGAAAAAGTCAAAAGGATCAATTTTACTTTAAAGTTAAAACCAAACCAACTGTCTGACATCCATCGTGCAGGAGGCGGAGCTCAGTAAAAGGCATATTGGATTTTTAATCAGAGGGAAATGTCAGGCAGAGTCTGAATCTGAAGACGAGGCTGAGTGAGTGAACTTCCTGTCAGGAGTGATAGAGGCACGAGGAGAAACACTTACTGTGTAACCACCTCAAAGGCTGCTAGTCTGTGAGCAGCGTGGGCCAATTGGCTGTGACACCTCATTTATTACCCTGAAAACACTCCAAGAGAGGTACAGACTGCTGCCGCCCACGCTGCAACAGGACCAGACATAGTCCTCTACACACCTACCCAACGGTGACCCACAAAACACACATTTCTCTACAGTGGTAAATGTGCTTTACAAGTTCAGGCCATTTACTTTAGCTTAGAGTTAACCTGACTCATCTCTTTAGTTAGAGTTATCTTGGGTTATGCTGACTCATCTCTTTAGTTAGAGTTATCTTGGGTTATGCTGACTCATCTCTTTAGTTAGAGTTATCTTGGGTTATGCTGACTCATCTCTTTAGTTAGAGTTATCTTGGGTTATCCTGACTCATCTCTTTAGTTAGAGTTATCTTGGGTTATGCTGACTCATCTCTTTAGTTAGAGTTATCTTGGGTTATGCTGACTCATCTCTTTAGTTAGAGTTATCTTGGGTTATGCTGACTCATCCTTTTAGATCTGCTGTTATAGACTCAGACAGCTGGAGGACAAACTGACCACATCTCCTCTCTGCTGGCTTTACTCTCTCTAGCCTCCATGTTTGTAGTTCCTGTTCTTGCTGCCACTAACTTTGTTCTGTTTTATAAAGGATGACTGGTCCAGTCCTTCTGTGTTTGTCTCTTTCCTGTCCTCTCAGACTCCAGTCACTCCATCCTGGTTCTGTGGAGGTCAGTGGTGGTTCTAGACCAACATTAGAGGGGGGCCAGGCTGGGTCCAGCTGCTTTTTTAGAGGGGCACAATCTAAAAAACTCAGCACTTAGCAGGGGCCACAGGGGGGCCAAGCTTGTTGTCAGGGGGGCCCTTCACCCACCTTGCCTACTGGTGGTGGTCAGAGGGATTTGGCGGCTGCCGATGCATGGCACCCCCGCCTGTCAGTGTGCCCCAGGGCAGCTGAGACTACAAAAAAGTGGTTTAGCCCCACCAGTGTGTGAATGTGTGTGTGAATGACTGTTGTGTTGTACAGCGCTTTGGGGAGTGTGAAAAAGACACTCTAGAAGAAGGCGCTCTATAAATACAGGCCATTTACGTCAACAACCTGTGATGGATGTCCCTAATCTGCACCGGAGCAGGCGGGAAGCAGCAGGATCACGTAAAACGAACTGATGGAACAAGCTTCTCTTCATCACTTGGTCAATATTTAGTGTTGGTTTTGATTGAACAACTTTCAGAATGATTCACTTCGCACAGGTTGCTACTGAGCCGTTGGCTGTTGGAAGTTAGTTTTAAAGAAATTTGTTTTAGTCAAATTGCATTTATTTCACCAGATGAAATTTATCAACTTGCTCTGTGTAAAACTCACTGAAGTCTGAGGAACCTGGTTTATTTCTGACATTTAGTCTGAAAATGAGAGCAGAATCCTCTGAATCCCTGCAGCCGAAGCATCATCACACCAACAGCTTGTCTCAACCTCCCAACAGTCTGCAGGAAATTAACAGTTTGTAACGTGTTTCTTTCATTTTGTCCAGAGATTCAGCCAGGACTCCCAATATCAGCTTCTCATTTTCATTTCCATAATCCCTCCAGCAGCCAATCTCAGAGACACACTCACCAAGTTTGCTGATAATTTGCCTCTCTGTGCAGTTCATCAACCAAAGTGCTTAACTGCAAAAATGTCCGAAAGGAGGGAAAAAATTCAACTGCACTTTGAAAACCCGACCCGGGTAGTGAAACAGGTTCTGAGTCCATCAGGGGAAGAGAAACATCCTCTACATCTCAACCAGTCCTTCTGTCCTCATTGGGGATCATTTCCTCCTGATTTTATTAATAAAACACACACTCTTCTCTTTATAAGCTCACTGTTTGCTGGGCTGCTGTGACTGCAGCAGATGTGTGTGTGTGTGTGTGTGTGTGTGTGTTTGAGTTGGACCATCCATCTTTATCACACAGAACCACCCAGGCCTGCCACTGTTAATAAGGGCAGCTCTCTCTGTCCTCCTCCTGTGGAGGAAACCTGGAGGAGAAGGAAAGGTCAGAAACAACATTAAGGCCATCATGTTTTTTACTAGTCAATGTTCTGTTTCAACATCCAGACTTCTGGCTTTTCATTTGCTGTTCTGCAGGTTTTACATAAACAAGGTCACAGAAGAACTAAACTTTCAGTGAAAGAAGAAAAGTCGACCATGAAAGCCATAAAACCTGAGCAGAGGACAACAAGAAAAACTGGATTTTAGATGCTCAACTTCTGAGTCCTCCTGAACAAGGGTGACCTACTGAGGTCCACAGCTTCAGTTCAGGTTCACTCTAAAACTCCAGGTCACATCAGGTCATCTCAAAGCAACAAATCCTGATACTTCAGGTCCAGATTCAGAACAACTGATAAATGTGAGTCAACTGGAACCAAATGAGATCCATAAACAATAGTCAAATTGTCCCGTTAAAAAGGAACCAAATTGGATTGAAGTGTTCCTTCAATGGAATCACCCATTCTGAGCAGCACAGTAGAAGGCGGCTAGCCTAGTGGACTAGACTATCAGATCTGCTCTGCTGACTTCTGGCTTGCCAGGCTAGGAGAGCGGCAGTATAGGAAGGAAAAACTCCCTGGAAGAAACCTCCACAGAACCAGGATGGTGCAACCGGAATCTGAGAGGACAGGTCTGAGAGACAAGACACTAACAAAGTTAGTGGCAACAAGAACAGGAACTACCAACATGGAGGGTAGAGAGAGTAAAGCTCTAGATAGTAAATTTGACACCGTTAGCCATGGCATCCTTTTGTCCATATCTAGCAGGGCATCACGGGGAGAGCACACTCCTGGTTTGAATCCTACCTCACGGGTCGGTCGATGTATCCTGGCTCGGTCACACTTCTGCTGGGCACCACCTCGCCACAGGGGTTCTCCAAGGCTCCGTACTGGGACCTCTTCTCTTTGTGATATATACACCACCTCACTGGGTCAGATCATCTGATCACATGGCTTATTCTACCACTGCCATGCTGACGACACCCAGCTCTACTGTCTTTCCCACCTGATGACTTCACAATCTCAGCACCAATCTCTGGCTGTCTCTCTGACATATCAACAGGGGTGTTTCGGGGGGGGGGGGGGGGGGG